>JANHAO010003361.1:0-26292 GCA_026873985.1 Saraca asoca
GTCCAATTTATTTTTCATTAATTCTCATAATAAAATAAGATAAAAATGCATATTTTAAATACAAATAATACCTCAGAATAAATCACCATTGATATTTCAAATTATTCAAAGAAAATCACACTTTTAAAATTTAACAAAATTACTTCTCAATGCAAAACAATGTTTGTAAGGGTGGGACTATCCACTCATAATCATTTCTTTGAACTTACTTCCAAGTTGCAAAAATTACAATAACTAAAATCATTCAGCAAACCAGAATTTATATTGTAACCAGCAAACCGGCATTTATACAGCAACCAGAATTTCATACAGCAAACAACAATCTAGAATTTATATATACAAGCAAAACAAATTATCAACTAACATTCAAATTATAAAATTTGTAGAAATATCAAGCAGTATAGAATCTATATTTTACTAGAAACATATCCAAATCAAATTATCAAGAAATTTTCCAATTTCATTAACTATTCATTTTCAATCATTCACATAAATTTCTTAACAACTTTCAATTGAAGTATTATGGAATAAAAGTAATGATCTAGGATTACTCATCAGGTCTTAGAGTAGCTATTGTCAGCTCGTCGCCGACCGGAACGTCGTCGGTAGCCCGAAATACTGACTTGACTGAACGAATAAAGAAATAGGGAAGTCGAGCTACTACGTGTTCACACAGCCAAAGAGACTTGCTGGGAAGAGGAAAAACATATGCCGTCAGTAGAAGAAGCTCAGACAGCAACTGAATTGCTAGGGCTGAATGGAAGTTACCCATGTCAACTTGGACAGAAGCTCCGAAGGATGACCCAAATGCAGACATGGCACAGCTAGAAGGTTGTCGACCTTTGCTAGTCATAAATGGTCGTAATCGAAATGGCAAGGGTGCCGGTATAGCAACATGACTCTGAAAGATTCCCGAGAAAGCCAGGATGGAAGAAGGTTGAGGAAGAAGAAGCCATTCGGGAGGCTGGTCGAAGTAGGGGCCGATTTTCTTTTTATAAAAGAAAATATTTATATAATTTTGCAGCCCCCAATGTTTGCACTGCCTTTCACTATGGCCCAAAAATTTTTGCCGCCTCAACAAAGGCCCAACTTTCACAAATCTTTTTAATTTAATCCCTACCAATTTTTCAGTTTAGTCCTTTTCAATTTTAAATTTTATTTTTTATTTTTTTCTTTTTATTTTCATAAATTTTTCAGGTATTACATAAAGATAGCTAAATTTGATGAGGAAGAATTAGATAGTGATCCAAATATAAATGATAAAGAAGATATGGCTTTGCTAACCAAAAAGTTGCAAAGGATTCTTAGAGAAAAAAGGAGTAGAGAAGAGAGGAAAACAATACCATAAAAGAGAAATCAGAACAAAATGGATCAAAGAAACTCTGGTGTTAGCACTGCACCTACCTATTTTGAATGCAGAATACCTGGCCACATTAAACCAAATTCCCTAGTCTACCTAAAAAGATAGCTTGAGAATGAAAGAAGAAAAAGAAAACTGTCCTACAAGAAAACTAATCTAGCTATTTGGGAGATGAGTAGATTGACTCAGAAGATAAAGAGAAAGAAGAAGAGACCATTCTTTATCTTATAGCAAGACTTGATGATGACAATGAAGTATTTGGTAATAAATCTTTCTTCTACTCTAAGGATGAACTTAATTTTGATAATAGAATTTTCTATAGCTCTAGTGAAAATGAGACTGATGATGATAGTGATGAAGAAATAGATGATATATGCATTGAGTTGTATGATTTTTTTACTAAAAGCTAAGAATGATTTAAAGCATGATAAGAATGAAAATGATAGCTTGCTTAAGAAAATCAATCAATTAGAAAAGAAAAATAGTGACTGGAATATCCTAGCAGAAAAACTATTGAGTGAGAGTAATGCATGTGATCAGTGTGAAATTTATAAGTTTGAAATAGATAAATTAACCATAACTTTACAAGGATTCACTAATAGTGAGATAAAACTCAACAACATGTTAAAAAGTCAAAAGAACTTTTAGAATAAAGCTGGTTTAGGATATAGACAACAAAAGAAGAAAAGATCAAATGAAACCATAGACATATTACATGTTTCTACTGCAACCATAATGTCACGACTTGCCCAGGGGGTCTGTGACCGGCGTAGAAGGTCACCCATAGGAAATCTCCTACAAGCTTAATTATACCTTTTGTCTTCTTACTACATGTCTATTTTTGCCAAAAATCCGACAGAGTTTCCCCTATAATCTGGACGCCCAGGCTCAAGGCCTTAATACTATACAAGTGCCATACGCCTATCAAGAACTATATAATGAATAAACAAATATACAGTGGCCCAGACTAGATATTAACAACCTACTAGGCATCTAGAACTCAATCACAAGCATAGTACAACAAATATTTTTACTTAGCAACCAGGTTACAACACTAATTCATACAAATTTCACAATCAAGCAATATAGGCTATATGCCTAGCAAGGCATACGTAGTGGTTCATTAAACACATGGTGGCCTACTAAATATTTATCGTACCGAGTATCAGAAATACATCTTGATGTAATGCATGCTTATTACTATTATTCACTCTTTATACTTTTGTTATTCTATTTCCTTGTATTTCAAAATGTATTTTCTTTTCTTTAAAGACTATTAATTGGATCCAGATAATTCCCATAGGTAACCAGAATCGATTAGATCGCCTCATTTTCCATCCACGACACCATACAGATGTTTTATTTTATTTCACCCTCCCTCTTATTGCTCCAACAGACATCGGGGGGTCACAAGTGCACTTGAGGGTTTCCTGTGAATATCCAGTGGTTCCGGACCCAACGGAATCTAACAAGGAACCAGAACAAATCTCCATATCCATCCTAATAACACTAATTCAGATCATCCCCTTATTGCTCCTACAGAACAGATATACACAGATGCACTTGCAAGTTGCCCAGGAATTACCAATAGATCCTTAGTGAAATTAATTATATTAAATACATTATATGACAGATATCAATGCTTGGATTCCAAGGAAACTTCTATTGGTAACCATGGTATTATCGATATTTTTTTTTGTACTGTATGTTCATATCACATACTTATTTTCCTTTGTCACTTTTCATTGCCGCCCCTTGGGCTGTTACCACCATTCAGGCTATTTCCTTTCTGTATTACCCAGCCTTATAGGCTGTTTACAAATATTACCTGATTATCCTTAGGTTTCCATGGAATCCAGGGTTTCACATTGTCTGAATTATATATTGTTTCATAATTTAACAATATAAGAATATATGTTTTATGTTCACAATACCTCATATTAAATCATCATCAGTATTTTAAAGTATTGAAACTATTACTTTGTTATTTAGCAAAATTACTATTCAAAATCAGACAATATTTGTAAGTGTGAGACCATCTACTCATATTTATCTCTTTACACTTAGTTTCAGTTAAAGAGTAACTAAAATTATTTCACAAGCCAGATCTTTATGCAGCTTATAGCAGCTAGAAATTCTATAACACCAAAACCAACACAGAAACCAAAACCTATATAGTAAACCAGCAAACAGCATCTAGAATTTATTCAACAAGTAATAATCAAAATGGATACAACAAATAGCATTCTACCATTCATGCAGTAAGCAGGAACTTTGAATTTATACAACAACTAGGGTTCACATATACAAACACAACATATTATCATTTCACATTTAACCTACAAAATTTCTAAGAATTCCAACATTTCGATTTCACTCACTATTCAGAAATAGCATCAGAAGTAGTTTTACAATAAAATTCTTTAATTTCATCATCAATTCATTGTCAAACATTCACACAACTTCTTGATAACTATCAAACTAAGTACTATGGAATAAAACTAATATTTTAGGATTACTCACCAGGCCCTTGAGTACCTACTGTCAGCAAACTGCCCGGTGGCCTAAAAGCCAAAGCTAGCTGAACATAACAAAAATAGGGGAGCTGATCGTTTCGAGCTACCCAAAGTCACATAGCCAAAGATAAAGACCAGAAAGGAAGAAGAAGAAGATTAGACGGAGCAATCCTTGCTAGAACCACCATGTCCGGCCGAAAAAGACCTTCACCGCCATTAAAGATTACTTTAGCCCGAGGAAGAAATGCAACCATCGTCAACTAGACGAGCTTCCTTTGGCCGTAGACTCATGCTGGACACCGGAAACATAAGAAAGATCGGCACTTTGCCGATCTTGTGATGCACTTTCGGAAGCTTTTGGACAATTCCTGAAACCGGAGAAAGGGAGAAGAAGAAGGGGAAACCAAAAAGGGAAGCTCGGTTCGTCTAGTGAGAGGGGCAGCCATATATTTATAAATAAAAATATTTAAATATTTTTGCATTTTGGCCCCTTACGTAAGCACCGTCTTTACTTTGGCCCCAAAATTTATGGCTGACTTTCACTATTGCCAAACTTCCATAAAACTTTTCAATTTAGTCCTTTCTAATTTTAAAATTTTATTTTACAGTTTCTTTCTTTTTCTTCTTTCTTTTATGAATTTTCTAGGTGTTACACATAAAGGACACCATATTAAACACTATCCATATAGAAATGATACCTATGAGCTAAAGTCAAATGAAAAGTTAGTTTGGTTACCAAAGGCATCCAATTCTAATAGAAAAGTTGCTATAACAAAACTAGACCCAAAACCAGTTGGGTACCAGCAAAGCAAGTATAGATTCTATTTTGTAGGTTTATGTGGGAGAAATAAAAGTAATTGTTGTCTAAGGAAGCAACTCATGATTTTTGAATAAAAGTTACTCTCACCACAAGACAAATAAAGCATAATTCCCTATTATTAGTAAACTTTCATATCTTTTCATCTTAAATGCTTAATTCATTTGTACATTGCAATTACTTAGGCATTAGAGATACCCCTGAGATTGTTTTGTAGGTACATGGCAAGAAAATTGAGTTTTCAATGGTTTTGAGGCATTTATTGGCTATTTAAGTGATTAGGAAAACACTTAAAAACAAAACTTTAGAAAAACTAAATTCAAGACTTTTTGAATTGATTCAATATTTGATTTGAATTTATCAAGGATTTCCTTAAGTTTTTGAATCAATTCACTTCTTGAAAATATACATTATGAATTGATTCCTAAATTGATTCACAAGATTTTTCAATGTTTTAGGAAGACTAAAAAATTTCTAAAAACCTAGATGAATTGATCCCTATATGAATCTTAATGAATAAATTTAAACTTGAATTGATTCATACCTAAATTTTTCCCTTTGAATTGATTCACGATTCGATTCAAAGCACAATCCTATATATACTGAATCGATTTTGAATTGATTTCAATTGATTCTCATTTAGTTAACCCGAAAACCCTGTCAAACTCCTTTTCACTCTCACATTCGAATCTTAATCTTCGATACTTATTTTTGCAAATTTCTTTCATAGAACACTTACAAACATCTAGTCTAACAATTCTGACCCATTGACTTCAACAAATTTCCTAAAAATCCAAAATCCCCAATTTTACCCAAAACCCTAACTGTTCAAATTTTCAAAAATTTTCAAAAATTCAACACAATGTTCAAAAGGATCAAGCTCCCTGCTAAAAGAAAGGAAAGGACTCTAGAATAACCTTCAATCCAAGTAGCAGAGGAATCACTCTTCAAATAATCAAATGAGTACATTACCTATCTTCAACTTGCAAATAGGAGGGTAGAACCATTAAAATGCTTTAATGATCAATTACTACAGTTTACTCATTTGCCTAGTCTACTAACTAAGTACAGATTAGAAAAATTTTTGACTTTTAAAGGAAATATCTATCCTAAATTAGTAAAGATGTTTTACGCAAACCTTGCTGATGCTAATGGAAAACTTTCATGTTATGTGATGCATAACCATGTAGTTGTTGATTCTGAATTTTTAGCAAAAGAATTTGACATGGATGATAACTAACGAAAGCTTAATACAACATCTTTTCTTGATTACAATAGAGAATTGGCTATTAGGATGCTCTTTTCTTATTCCACCTCAAAGGATAGAAGTGAAAAATTGCTCATTACTAGCTTATCTCTTAAAGATAGGATATTGCATTATGCTTTATGTAAAGTGATTTTGCCAAGAATTACAAATTTTACTCAAATTATGGAGGATAAACTCTTTTTGATGTGTGTTATTAAAAATGAACTTGATTTTAATATGCCCTACTTAATTTTAAAACATATGGATGAATATTCTAAAAGAATAGACATTGGCTACCTCCCATATGGCATGATCCTTACTTCTATCTTTGCCAAATTCAAAATTAAATTTTCTAATGAAATTCAAGTTTCATAAATAAATTCAACTACCATGATTAGTGCTTCACATTTTCATAAAATGGGTTTGCAAGAAAATGATCAAGGAATATAAGCTAATAAAAGGTCACAAATCCCTTAAACCACTGGAGAAGCCACAAGCTCAACAGTTGGGTTATCCAATGAAACTGAATGAAGAATAATTGAAGTTACTAATAGAATGCATAAGCATATGAATAACTGAATGAATCAAATAGTGAACAAACAAGAAAATTGGTTTGAGTCAATGGACGACCACTTGTCTTACATGGAATCTGAAAATCGAAAACATGCTACCCAAGTAAATGAGCAGTTAAGTTCCATGGAAACTCAACTACATGAAATCACACAGCGAATGCAGGAATAAGAAAAGGAGGCAGAACTTCAATGGATGGATGATCAAGACCTTCCACAAGAACAGTATGTTGTGTATATGTGTTGTCTACTATTACCCTTAGTCCCTTATCCCCTATTCTATTGTTATTTTCTTGTTGTATTTGTAGTTTGACATACTGATGTTGATCATCATTTGTATTCATTATTGATTCTGGATAATGTATATTTTGGATCCTAATTATACGTTTGATTTAGTATTCATTACTGGTTCTAGATTTTGAAATGTTAATTGAATATTGAATTTTGATTGTTGCACTGAATTCTAGTATGTATGAACCGTTCTATTCTAATCTAATTTCTTTTTATTTTAATCTTTATGATACTTTTTTTTTTTTGAAAAAAGATTCATTATTGCCCTTTTTTAATGTGCCAAAAGGAGGAGAATGATGAGACTTTATATAAGAGAATGATAAGATTTTAGATAAGATCTCAAAGTGAGAATGAGATTTTAATTAAAGGAGATGTTAATCTCAATTCAAAAGGGTGAGATATAAATAAAAAAAGATATGAAAACATAATAAGATATATGAAAAAGTATGATATATAAAGAAAAGTCATTTTGAAAGGGGGAGAGTAAAAATAAGAAATAAGGTTTTATCAAAATTTGATTTTTAAAAAAATTATTAAACTTTGATCCTAAATTTACATGCTTATCTGAAATTATTTGTCACTATCAAAAAGGGGAAAATTGTTAGCATTTTTAAGATTGTTAGCTTTATTAGCTTAGCTAGGGATATTATTAGCATTTTACTGCTTTGTTACCTTTTTCTATTTGGTTTTGATGTTGAAAAAAATTTAAGTCTGACAATATTCTTTAGTGGTTATTATTTGTTTTGTAGGATCAAAGTGCATATGATTCAAGAGATCCGCAACTACATTTAGCAATTATTTTATCTTTTATAGGATCTTTTGTAAGTAAAATTCTAATCAAACCTGATATAAATAAAATTCTTAAAACTGATAAATTGAGGTAGCAATAAATCTCTTGAAATGATTTAAAATCAAATATTTTTTAAACAAAATTTTTGAATAATTATTCACAAGTGCAAATTTTATGAAAACCATTTTACAGTGTGTGAATCGATTCATGTTGAAGACATCATGAAAACCATTTTATAATTAATTCATGAAGAAAAGTTTTGAAAACTATTTTTACTGAAGGTTAGGAATTTTACCTGAATCGATTCCCTAATCGATTCACTACCTTTTACAATATATTATGATTGGATTTAGTCATGAACAATTGTTATGATATTCATAAGACGGATTGATTCAGAAATCAATTCATTAGTTAGTAATTGCTACGAATCGATTCACAAATTGATTCAAGGACTATAAATTAATTATTTTTCAAATGTTGGTTGCAACAACTATAAATACCTTTAACCTTATTTCAAACTTAACAGTTTTCATAACAAAAACACTTCTTCAAGAGCAAAAATCTCAGAGCTATTTAAGCTTAACAAGATACATTACTACCTCAACATATCTGATCAATTCAAGGATCTTTTATCAAGTCTGAAGAGAATTCACAATTAGATCTTTTGAGATCTTCATCTCAGAATTGGGTATTCTATTTCTTTACCTATTTCTTGTTTTCTATTACAATTTCTAGGTTGATAGCAATTGGAGATACAAAGAAAGAGGTTAATCTTCTCTTTGCATTTTCATTGGTTATAAGGTTAATTGTAGCTAGTTGAAGGTGTATTGAATTCTTTATACATCTCTAGTGTTATAGGTATTTTTTGGTTTTATGCAGAATGGACTGGCAAAAGCCCAGTAGCAAGTGAGCCTAATTAAGAGAGCCCAAATCACCCAAGAGTTGAGATTGCTCAAGGGCGCTAGGTTGCCAACTACAAAGCTTAAAGCATAAAGCAGGACAAGAGCCCCAACTCACTAAGAGACGGACTTCAGCTCGCATAACTAGCAGTTCAACCTATATGAGCTCGCATCACCTAGCACAAGCTTGATGTCACTAGCCAAAGACTGACAGCGACCCCAGATCAGGAGTCCCAGCTCACGGGACGTGATTTCTCACTCAATTAAGAGCTCACTAAGGGTAAACCTGAAGCAAACACCATCTCATACCCAACTTGTGGGGCAAGTCTACAACAAGCAGCTTACAAGGGCCCGTGCACAAAAAGTAGCCTATAGAAGCTGATTTGCAGAAGCTGTACTTGTCATTTATATTTATTACTTGATATACTTAATGTAACAGAAATATAACTTATGTAATTACACTTGTAACCTCTCAACCCTTATAAACAAGAGAGGGGAGATCACTATAGGGCAGTCTAAAGAACACATGCTGAAACTCTGTCAAACTTTCACTAGATAAATAAAAGTTACTATGGATGTAGGAATCCCGACAAAGGCTTTTGGCTGAACCACGTTAAAAAACTCTTCTTGTTCTTGTTGTTCTTCCTCTTCATCTCCTTATTTCTCACTTGTTTGACCAGATGGCAGTTTGAGGTCCTAAGAACTGTTCAGGTTGGCTGGATTTGGACCTAACCAAATTTCATCATCAATATTTTGGCACTATTTGTGGGGACTCATCTGCATCTTAGTTGATCTTTTTTCTTTTTGATTGCAATGGCCAGACGAAGAACCACCAGAGCTTCAAACGTTTTAGTTGATCAGCCAAAAGGTCACGTATCTGTAACAGACTCTTCCACTACTCCTGTTATAGGTGTTGCCACCGGCTTGCCTACAACTGGCTTTTACCAACCTACTATTGTTGTCAATATGATTGATGGAGTACAAACTTGGCATCAGCATCATGAAAAATTGGAAAATATGATGGGAGAATTAACTAAAGTAGTTACGGTGTTAGTACAAGCATAGGCTCAAGGTATGCAAAGGCAGGCCGTGGTCGTTACACCCGGAGATGTGCACCAACAGCAATAAGCTGGATGTTTGAGCAAAGTCAACTAAGAAGAAACCTTAGGTTGCCACCCCTGTAACTAGGAAAGAGTAAGGAATCAGTGATCTTCCAGTCAGTAGTCCAGGTTGGCTGGATTTGGACCTAACCAAATTCCATCATCAATATTTTGGCACTATTTGTGGGGACTCATCTGCATCTTAGTTGATCTTTTTTCTTTTTAATTGCAATGGCCAGATGAAGAACCACCAGAGCTTCAAATGTTTTAGTTGATCAGCCAAAAGGTCACGTATCTACAACAGACTCTTCCACTACTCCTGTTATAGGTGTTGCCACCGGCTTGCCTCCAACTGGCTTTTACCAACCTACTGTTGTTGTCAATATGATTGATGGAGTACAAACTTGGCATCAGCATCATGAAAAACTGGAAAATATGATGGGAGAATTAACTAAAGTAGTTACGATGTTAGTACAAGCACAGGCTCAAGGTATGCAAAGGCAGGCCGAGGTCGTTACACCCGGATATGTGTACCAACAGCAATAAGCTAGATGTTTGAGCAAAGTCAACTAAGAAGAAACCTTAGGTTGCCACCCCTGCAACTAGGAAAGAGTAAGGAATCAGTGATCTTCCAGTCAGTAGTCCAAGATGTAAGGTCTAACGATGGAAGAACTGCTTCAAAGAATAAAACGGCTAAAGGAACGACCTCAGGCTCAAGGTGATCAAGCTCGCAGTGAGGAGAGGTTGCCATTTTCCAAAGAGATCAAAACACAACCCCTCCCTCACAAACTTGAAGTTCCCATCATCCCACCATACAATGGGAACACTAATCCTTATGACCATCTCAACGCATTTAATGTTTAGATGGATTTGCAAATGGTTGATCCTTTGGTTAAATGCCAAGTTTTTCCAACAACTCTAGGAGGTGTGCCTCAAGCAAGGTTCATAAGCCTTCCAGCTCATAGTATAACTAGCTAGGAAAAGTGCCAATAGAAATTCCTCAACTAGTACCAAGCATTGAAGAGGTAGCTCATACCCCCTACCACCTTATGATGATCTTTCAGTATAAGCATGTGTCGCTGAAGGATTACATTGCCTGATTCAGGTATGAAGCCAATTCTGTAGAAAATCCTTTTGAGGAAAGCATTTTGGCAGCAATCTCTATGGGACTTTGCAAAGATGGAAAACTTTACAAAGGTATATACAAGTCCTTAATGAAGGATTTATCTGAGTTGTATGAGTGAACTGCCAAGCAGATCAGGTGGGAAGAGACTTTTGGCTTAAAGGAGTCTAAGCAAAAAGACGAGGTGAACAACTCCACTCAAAGCAAGAAGAGGAGTAATAGGGATCAAAATGATGGCTTCAACAACCAACTTGCCAAAATGACCAGAGACAAGTGACCTCAGCACCTAGGTTGCTATGATCACTACAGCATCCTATCAGACACTCCAAATAGGATATTTGTGATAGAAAAGGGTAGAGAAGACTTTAGGACTCCCAACGCCTTAAGGACTCCTTGTGTGAATAGAAACACAAACAAATTTTGCGCTTACCACAATGAAGTTGGGCATAACACTTTGGATTGCCAAGCCCTCAAAGATGCTATTGAAGATATGATTAAGAGGGGTCACTTAAAAGATTATGTGGTAAAGCTTACAGGATGGTAACCTTCTTTGCCCAGTAGAATCCCAAACAAAGGCAAACCTCCATAGTGAGAACCATATTTTGATTTTGTAATGAAGCATGTAAAAGCAATCAAAATTTTATGTGTAATAGCCTTTGAGCAAATTTTTAGCAAAATGATAATTCGGTAGCTAGCCCCTGAAAAGTAAGCTCCCCTGTTCCAACTTGAGACTGTATCCTTTTAAGTTTTGGTTATAATAAAATTGGTATCGTACTAATGTGACCTACTTTTCGACACTGCATTGGTATGACCAACTTTATCGTATTAGTACGACCTACTTCCTAGCGTCGTCTTAATGCAATCTAGCGTGCATATGACTAACTTTTTGAGGTACCATATGCAATGACCTCGTCATGCATACGACTAACTTTCTGAGGTGCTGTATGCATGCGACCTTCTACTCGTGCATATGACTAACTTTTTGAGGCACCATATGCATACGACCTTCTACTCGTGCATATGACCAACTTTTTGAGGCACCATATGCATGCGACCTCATTATGCGTACAACCAACTTTCTTGGGCATTGTATGCATGTGACCTTCTACTCATGCATATGACCAACTTGCTGAGGTACCATATGCATGCGACCTCATGTCTAGCGTACATACAACACACTTTCTTAAGCACCGTATGTACCAAACAAAAAATTGCCAGCTCTTCAACTGAGTGTCACGCCCCGATCCACAGAACGTGACCGGCATAGGAGGTCACCATTAGGAAACCCATATGCATATACAACCTCGTCATGCATACAACCAACTTTCTTGGGCAACATATGCATGTGACTTTCTACTCGTGCATATAACCAACTTTCTAAGGCACTATATGCATGCTACCTCATGTCTAGCGTACATACAACCCACTTTCTTAGGCACCATATGTAGCAAACTAAAAATTCCCAGCTCTTCAACTGAGTGTCACGCCCCGATCCATGGAACATGACCAACGTAGGAGGTTACCATCAGGAAATCCCTTACAAGCCTTACAATGTAACTAACATACCAATAACTCACCATCCCATCAATTCATGACAACATATTTATATATTAAATTTCAATAAAAATTTGATGGAGTTTCCTTGGTTTTCTGAACACTTGGCCTCAAGCCTATTTAACAACACAAGGGCTACATGTCTATCACCACCTGTATAACATCACAATAATATATAATGGCCTAAACTATATAATTTACATCCTATTGGGCATCCAACAATCAGTCACAACAATCCTACCAATTGCCAGATATTTTACACTATTTATATACCTTTAATCTCCGTAGGAGGTCCACTCGATCAATAAGCAGATCCAAGATTAGGATAAAGTGGAGGCGTCATAGGCATGTCCTTAGGCTCTGAAAAATATAGAAAGAGAGGAGTGAGTCTCATGGAAACTCAGTGAGTAGATAATCCCATAAAAACAAAATATATGTATATATATTTATATATGACAAAAACAAAAGAAATTTGATATGCAGTTAACCATACACTCAATTGGAATCCAAGGAAAATTCCTAATGGTAATCATAATAGCATAATTATCCCAGGCCAAATTGCATGCTGAATATTTATATATTCGACAACTTACCCTTATCCCTCCCCCAGACTAAGCCACATATCGAATATTTATATATTTGATAGCCCACCCTTATTTCCCCACACAATCACCATTGGATTACCAAGGGATTTTCAATGGATCCAGGACCTCAATTTATTTACCATTTGAAATAATAATATGTTGAAAACAAATAGAGTATAATTTTATCATATCAAGCAAATATCTATGTATGTATATATATAATACAACATACCTTAGAGTTTTCAAGAAAGCTAGCATCCAAATCAAATCATCCAGCAAATCAAAATCATCCAGCAAAACTAGAATATTCCATACAACAAAATTATTTCGAAAATGGGATTTATTAACTAAGGCAGATTATCCACTCACTTTAGAAAATCCTTAGAAAACTAAGTTAGATAAAGCATCCAGAATTTTTCGTTCATGTACTTGGTTCTTTAATAAAAGTTTCTCTGAAGCAAAACAATATAAAATAATGAGATTTGTTCAAATTTCTCATAGTTAGCACAGTAAGGGTTTTAAGGAAAATTCTTGGAAACTAGCTGTAGGATTGCTATAGAATAAATCTTTTGTTCTAGGATTACTCATCACCTTCCAAAGTGCAGGTGAGTAGCTCGTCACCGGCTGGATCACCGTCGATGAGCTTATAGGAGCTGCTGGCTGAAGCTCACCTGAAGAGGAGGAAGAAAGCCACCAGCTGGCCGTGAGCTAGTCCAAGGAGAAAAGAGAGTTATTGAAGAAGGGAAACGATGATAAGCAACAGCCAGAGCTCGCCAGAACTCCCAAGATACTAAATAGTAGTAGGGGAGGAAGAAGAATGCAAAAGCTGAACTTGCCAGAGAGGAAAGCACCAGAGATGGAGAGAGAACATTATGCAGTGGCTGGAGCTGGCCAGAACTATTAAATGAAGGCGTTGGAGTGCTGCTGCCAATGGATGGATGAAAATGCTGGATGGAAAAACAGAGAGAAGCTTCAGGATAGAGAGATCGAGTGTGAGAAAGAAGAAGCTGGTTTGAGGAAATTTTTATATATAAACCAAATAGGAAATATTGTAATTTGGCCCCAAAACTTTTCACAAACTTCAACTAGGTCCTTCAAAAAAATAAGAAATTATAATTCAACCCAATGAAAAATTAAAATTTTCACTTTGGTCCCTCAGCCAACTTTTTTTTAAGGTATTACAAATTCTCCCCCCCCAACAAAAGAATTCATCCTCGAATTCTAGAAACATCATTATAAGGAGTGAAGGTTCATATCAACACATCACTTAATAGTTACGGGTATCTATAAATCATGAGGGACTCAGGCTTCTAGATCATTTCCTTTTTCCCATGGTTCTCTCACAGAACCACGTATCACTCTAACAGGATTCTTTTCCCTATTGCTTGGTTTTGTACCCTCAATCCAAATAGGTTTAGTTTTAGAAGGACTTTTACCAGACCTTCAAGGACATTCTGATTTAGATATTAAGCCGAGCATAACTACCCTACCTGATGCAATATCCATCACATTGGAATTTCTTTTCAACTTAAGCTGACAACCATATACTTCTAAAAGCTTCATCCAAAGACTTTGGACTCCTTGATAGACCACTATCTCTTTCTCTAACATCTCTCACACTGTACAACATCATGGTTATGCACTATATCTAGTGTTTCTATCTTTGTTTCAACCTGATAGTGATTATGTTCATCAAGAAGTTTAATGCATTGCACAGGATAACACAATAGTAATAAGGCTCATACAGGGCAGTTGTGTTCATGAGGTTGATTGAGGCTAGAGAAATTTGATGGTCTAATCACCTAAGAGTCACAACAGGATGGTGGTTTGCAATTGTCCTCAGACAGTAACATTGCTGGTGAGAGGAAAGGACTTGTAGAACTCTTCAGCACTGACTTACAGTCCTATAGGAAGTTGTTAGACAGGTGACCAAAATAGGGTAGTTGAGAATCATAGTTTGGGGAGTACTGTAGCTGGCAAGATTAATTAGGGCAGTTAGATGCAGCTCTACGTAACTGTTGAGGGAGAAAGGCCTATTCCTACATTGGAAGGCTAAGATTTTGGGTAACATTAAGTGCCTAGGTAAGTGTCCTGTAGCAAGACCCAACGACTGAATAGCTGGACACTCATGCTCCTCAACCAAAATGAACTAATCAGTGAGCAATTTGATCCAACGGAATCGGGAGGACTGGCTGAAAAAGAATACTGGCCAAAAATAAGGAAGCAATAAAACAAAGTAAAGCAAGGTCGTACAATCTGAGGAGGGCAGATTTCCACTGCCTTGCCCCTGCAAGCATATCCAGCCTAAACATTATTTTCTACTCTTTTCACATCAGCATCTGCCATTATTTTGAACAAATTTTCATCTATCGACGGTTTATGTTGATTCATACTCCTATTCTCCCTAAAAGAGATTCCTAGGACCTATGGGTTATGGGCCTACCACGCTTCCACTATGCCCCTCTAATTGTTGAAACTCTTCTTTGAAAAGGATACCTTCTAATTGCAACATTCCCCAAAGAATCACTTAGGCTAATTACATTAACATCATGTGACAAAAGTTTTGAATCACTGAACAAAGCCATGTTACCCTCTAGAGAAGACCCTAGTATATGGGAATCCTTCAACATATCAAGCAAGTCACATTTCATAACTTTTGCAGTATTTGTCAACCTATTGTCCTCCAAGGCTTTTGACTCCAACAACAATGCACTTTTTTCAGGTTCATCATTTTTCAAAGTAGGCCCATCTACATGATTAGATGAGACTACTAGATTTTTCTTCTTAAAACTTGAGTCATTTGTTTTTCCCAAGAGGATGGTAACTAAACACAGCTGTACTTGTAGGTTTTCTACTCCGAGCACCTGTACCCACATGTTGTGAGGATACGGTTACCTTAAGTCTCCAAGAGAAAGGTGCACCAAAAGCTATAGATGTATGCCTCTTGGAATCTCCACTAGGCCTTAAGATCTAAATCTCATTCTTGAGCTATCTGGAGCTACTGTTGCTTTAGTTCTTAGGTCGCCTCCTAACAAAAATACATACTCGAATTCCTAAATTCATTGACAAATCTTACTTCCAATATCAGGACCACTTTTAGCAATAAGCTGACATAAAGCCTCAATCTTCTGAATACTTGAATTGGCAAGAGTGGAGGCCGAGGGAGATTCAAAACTACACTAATACTTACGTTATCCTGATTGGTATCAGTATTGCCTATCGTTGTAGAAGATATAAAGGGTGCAAGAAGTAGGGGAGGTGGCAATAAAATTAATGGTACATAAGCCCATGACACTTCTCAATAAAGGAGACCACGAGAAAAAGGTAATCATAAGGGTAGAATATGATGATTCTAGGACCACAAATCTAAAGAATGATGTTAATTTTGTCCAACACTAGAGAATCTATGAAATATGTTCTCATACAATAGAGAAAGATGAGTCATATAATGCTAACCTGGATTTTGCATCACGGTAGGTGAAACTTGAAAACTAAGATTCTGAGAATCTATTGAAGACGTGGCTGGTGATAGATGAAGATAGGCATGATAACATGGTAGATCACCATGATAAGAGTCAGTAGTAAGAGTATATTGGACAAGTAGTGGTGGAAGACTTGGTTGGAAATGAAGGAGAGGTGATGGAGTTTGTGGGCATTGCTTATACGTAGCCTGCAGAGGTGTCTGAGGGCCCTGTCCAATTTAGGACCATCATTCAATTGATTATACCTCTCAGATAGGTCGACTCAAAGTTAATATTCAAAGAACTCTAGTAGCACAGAAATGAGTTCACATAAAATTCAATCATCAGTATTCTCATCCCCAATCCAAGCTTACAAATAGTCCCCAGTTAAGTGCTCACACTTTTATCATTCCCGTTAACAATCACAATCCCTTATCAATAACCAGCTCCAGAGTTTACAATGATCCTCAAGGATCTAGAATTGGTATTTTATAAGCTGGATTTTAGGAAGTGAGAGTGGAATTAGAAAGCAACAAAGTGGGCTTATCAACCTTAAGTAAGAATAGTTATGTATATGAGTAGGAAGACAAGATGTGGGAAATGCAGAGATTTTTGACATATTCATGGTGTGGGCATCAACATGTCCTCATTCATGTGTCATGCTCCTGGGCGCACTAACATGAACTAGGTATGTCTATCCCATACTAACAGTTAGAGACCTCTATCATACACCTAAACTCTAAACATAGCTCTAATACTAACTTTGTCATGCCTCGATCCATAAAACGTGATTGGTATAGGATGTCATCATCAGGAAACCCCCTACAAGCCTTACAATGCAACTAACATACCAATAACTCACCATCTCATCAATTCATGATAAAATATTTATATATATTAAATTCTAATAAAAATCCAATAGAGTTTCCACTATTTTCCAGACACCTGGCCTTAAGCTTATTTAACAACACAAGGGCTACATGCCCATCACCACCTGTATAACATCACAATAATATACAGTGGCCTAGACTATATAATTTACATCCAATCGGGCATCCAGCAATCATTCACAACATGTGCATATATAATCCTACCATCTGCTAGATATTTTACACCATTTATATACCTTTAATCTCCGCAGGAGGGTCCACTTGATCAATGAGAGGATCCAGGACCAGGATAAAGTGGAGGGGTCGTAGGTGTGTCCTTAGGCTCTGAAAAACATAAAAAGAGAAGGGTGAGTTTCATAGAAACTTAGTGAGTAGATAATCTCATAAAAACAAAATATATGTGTATATATATATTTATATATGGCAAAAACAAAAGAAAATTGATAGGCAGTTAACCATTCCAAGAAAAATTCCTAATGGTAATCACAATAGCATAATTATCCCAGACCAATCTACATGCCGAATATTTATATATTTGACAGCTCACCCTTATCACTCCCCCAGACCAAGCCGTATGCCGAATATTTACATATTTGACAGCCCACCTTATCCTTCCCCTAGACCAAGCCGCATGCCAAATATTTACATATTCAACATCCCACCCTTATTTCTCCACACAATCACCATTGGATTACTAAGGGATTTTCAATGGATCCAAGACCTCAATTTATTTACCATTTGAAATAATAATATGCTGAAAACAAATAGAATATAATTTCAACATATCAAATAAATATCTATGTATGTATCTATATAATACAACATACCTTAGAGTTTTCAAGAAAGCTAGCATCCAAATCAAATCATTCAGCAAATCAAAATCATCCAGCAAAACTAGAATATTCCATACAACAAAATTATTTCAAAAATGGGATTTATTAAGTAAGGCAGATTATCCACTCACCTTTGGAAAATTCTTAGAAAACTAAGTCAGCTAAAGCATCCAGAATTTGTTGTTGATGCACTTGGTTCTTTAATAGAAGTTTCTCTGAAGCAAGACAATACAAAATAACGAGAATTTTTCAAATTTCTCATAGCTAGCACAGTAAAGGTTTCAAGGGAAATTCTTAGAAACTAGTTGTACGATTGCTATAGAATAAATCTTTTATTCTAAGATTACTCATCACCTTCCAAAGTACAAGTGAGTAGCTCACCACCAGTAGTATTGCTATCGGTGAGCTTATAGGAGTTGCTGGTTGGAGCTCGCCTGAAGAGGAGGAAGAAAGCCACTTGCTGTCGTGAGTTGGTCTAAGGAGAAAGGAGAGTTGCCAAAGAAGGGAGATGATGATAAGCAACAGTTGGGGCTCGCTAGAGCTCCCAGGATGTCAAACAGTAGCAGGGGAGGAAAAAGAATGCAAGAGCTAAATTTGCCAAAGAGGAAAGCACCAGAGATGGAAAGAGAACATCGTGCAATGGCCAAAGCTCGCTGGAACTACCGAATGGAGGTGCTGGAGTGCTACTGTCAATGGATGGACGAAGATGCTAGATGGAGAAGCAGAGAAAAGCTTTAGGAGAGAGAGACTGAGGGTGAGGAAGAAGAAGCCGGTCTAAGGAAATTTTTATATATAAAACCAAATCGGGAAAATTGTAGTTTGGCCCTAAAACTTTTTACTAACTTCAGCTAGGCCCTTCAAAAAACAAGAAACTAAAATTCAATCCCAACAAAAAATTAAAATTTCCATTCCAGTCCCTCAACCAACATTTTTTTTTAGGTATTACACTAAGGCACGGAGGTACTAAAATGAACCCATCACCGCTCACTGAACAACGAGATTGCTATGGCGTGGCTCACAAAGTGTTGCTCTCATACGACCTATTGCTTGTAGCTCCCATGTGACCTATTACTTGCAGCTCTTATGCAACCTGTCATTTATAGCTCACATGCGATTTCTAACTAGGTACAGCTCTTATGTGACCTACTTGTACATTCCTCATCATTAAGGCACTCTAATACTCGATTCATTACTGATCAAAAAATATGATCGATCAGTTATCTAAATATTTCATGTAGCAATGATTTGCAGGAATTTACATTATTATCTGTGATATGCGGAACATCCTACATGACATGTAAGAATCATGAAGAAAAATTCATTCATTAAAAACCTCACTCAACGAGTTAAATTTACATCAAAAGAATCAAAATACAAAACAAGCCTACAACTATTACATTCTGGAAAGAAGACTGGCTTCTGGAAGATGAACTCTAACTAGCTGGAGGGTCAACGAACATGTTGGCTCCTTAATCTTTTTCTTATCGTCCTCCTTGACTAAAGGCCTCTTTTCAGCTTACCTATCCCTCTAGGATTGAGAAGCAAGAGAACATGGCCGGAAAGGTAGGATTTCACGGCATATCCATGCAAAAACAGTCCAAGGTTTGAATATGATCTCTCAGAATCCTTAAAAAAGGATTGTCCATGAGGACTTCCTATGCGACAAATCATACATGCCTCATCAGAAAGGTAGACCATTGGAAGCATGGAGGGCTTATCTAAGGCACCCATCAAGTCACTCAGTGAAGAAGGAAAAAGGACTTCCCATGCCTTGAATAGACTGGCTTGGTCGAAGAGTCCAGAAGGAGTTCAACCACTCTTAATTAAATGGCTTGGAAGAAAACAAGGCTAACACGCTAATGGTTATAGAGCATGTATAGTAGAAGGTATGGCTTGGAGCTGATGAAATGACAAGTTGACCATAAAGACTTTGACTGCATGGCAATCCATGAATGAAAGCTTTTATCGGTAAACTTCAACTCCCAGCCTATGAAGAAGTCTGAGAGTTAGGGGCTGATATAATGGATATTTTCTAATTTTATGCAAAATGGATTGACAAAAGCCTAGTAGCAAGTAAGCCCAATTAAGAGAGCCCAAACCACCCAGGAGTTGAGATCACTCAAGGGCGCCAGGTTGCCAACTACAAAGCTTAAAGCATAAAGCAAGACAGGAGCCTTAACTCACTAAGAGACGGACTTCAGCTCACATAACCAGCAGTCTGACCCACACGAGCTCACATCGCCTAGCATGAGCTCAACGTCACTAGCCAAAGACTGATAATGACCCTAGATCAGGAGTCCTAGCTCACAGGATATGGATTCTCGATCAACTAAGAGCTTGCTGAGGGTAAACTTAAAGCAAGCACCCTCTCAGACCCAAATTTTGAGGCCAGTCTGTAAGAAGCAGCTTATAAGAGCCCACGCATATAAAGTAGCCTACAGAAGCTAATTTGCAGAAGCTGTACTTATCATTTATATTTATTACTTAATGTAACAGAAATACAACTTGTGTAATTACACTTGTAACCTCCCAGCCTTTATAAATAGGAGAGGGGAGATCATTGTAGGGTAGTCTGAAGAACACATGCTGAAACTCTACCAAACTTTCACTAGATAAATAAAAGCTATCATAGATGTAGAAATCCCGATAGAGAATGTTGGCCGAACCATGTTAAAAAACTCTCCTTGTTCTTGTTGTTGTTCTTCTTGATCTCTTCATTTCTCACTTATTTGACTAGATAGCAGTTTGAGGTCCCAAGAACTATTCGGGTTGGCTAGATTTGGACTTAACCAAATTTCATCATCAATATCTAGATTTTGAGATTGATCATAGTCTGATAAGACAAAAGAATTATTGTATCTAGGTTAACAAGAGCCCAGTTTAATTCTTATGTTTTAGGTTTTACAAGAACCCAGTGTAAACTTGTTGTATTAACTGATTGTTTAGGAGCTCAGTTAAAATCCTGTTGTAGTTAATAGAAGAGGTCATCTGATTAAGGATTAATCCAGTAAATGTAGACTTTAACTGTAATTTCAGTTAAAGTTGAACTACTTTAAAAATTACAGTGTCTTTATTATTCTTTAATATTCTTTATATTTTGCAATTTAACTTTACTGCATAATGGTATTCTGTTATGCTAAAAATTCTACAATACTGAAATTGTTTAACTACTAAAACTGTTTGATTGTTGAATTGAAAGTTTAACTGCACTTTTATATAATTTGTCTCATTTGCTTAATTAACTCTAATATTCAAAATTAAATAAGTCACTCTAATTAAGATCCTAATTATCCAATTAACTTCCAAATCTAAATATGAAAAGTTATTTTTATTAAGACTTCTGCTTTTACAATTCAAAAAAAAATCCAATTTATTTTTTTAAAAAGAGTATACAATTACAAATATAAAAAGGGCAAGATCGTTTTTATTACTCTTGATATATATTTTTTTAGGACCTACATAATGAGAGATTTCTAGTTAGTAATCACCTAAGTTAAGGAAGAGTGCGAATTAAAAGATCTTGTGCTAGCTACATATGCCCACATGGCAAGAGGTTTACTTGAAGAGTTCAATTATGAGTTAACAAGGATCCCTTAAGGAGAGAACAATCAAGCATATGCTCTCACCAAACTGGCAAGTGCCAAGGTTATAGTCAACAATCGAATGGTCATATAGAGTACCCTTTAGGCTCATTGCACTAAAGAAATTATATACGTAGATTAGGATGAATCATGGATGACACCAATCATCTCTACCTTGGAAATTGATGTTTGCCAAGTGATAAAAAGGAAGCCAGAAAAGTTGAGAGAATGTTAGCCTATTTCTTTTTAAAGAATGGGAAGTTATAGAAAAGGAGATTTGCTTTGTTGTTCCTAATATGCCTACAACCAGATGAATTTGAGTATATCCTGAGAGAGGCATATGAAGGAATTTGTAGAAGTCACTTGGCAAGAGCAACGACGGCATTGAAAGCTACTTAGTTAGGATACTATTAGCCTAGAATAAAAAAGGAAGTAATCGTGTGGGCACAAAAATGTTAAAAATTTGCCAAAGTCAAAAGGTAGCTAGCTACTAAATTAACACCCATGGTTTTTTTGTGACCATTCGACTAATGGAGAATTGATTTTTTAGGGCCTTTTCCAATTGCCCTTAGTCAGTAGAAGTATGTGATGATGGCGATTGATTACTTCACTAAATAGGTTGAGGCACAAGCCCTCATGACCATAACTTCAAACAATATGTGAAAATTCAAATGGAAGTTCATTGTTTGTAGGTAAAAATTCTTTATATCATCTTTTACAATAAACATAATTGGCTAACAAATCTTTGCAGGTACAGTCCCCTTGTAGCAATCGTATTCTATAATAGGAAGCAATTTCCAAGGCTTCAGAGACTTTTGCCAAAGGTAAAATAGATTGTATGAGGCTACTTTTAGTCAAATGAGCATCTCACTTATTTTTTATGAAAGACGTTGGGGATTAAAAAAAAGTTCACATTTGTTAAGCATCTTTAACCCAACAGGCAAGTAAAACTAGTAAACAAAATCATCCTTTAAATACTGAGAAAATGGCTCATTGAAGCGAACAAAAGATGGATGGAAGAGCTACTTAATATCCTATGGTCTTATAAAACCACTCCACATTCAGCCATAAAGAAATCCCCTTTATGCTCATTCATGGATGAAAGGTAATGCTTCCAATCTAGCTGGGATAATACTCTGATTGAAGAGAATATTATAAGAAAAAAGTAAATGAAGAAATTATAAGAAAGGAACTTGATATTTTAAACGAAACCAGAGATAAAACCCACCTCCATAATGAGTGCTACAAAAGAAAATTGGCTAAAGCTATCAACAAGAAAATAAAAAATAAAAGCATTTATAGAGAGAAATTGATCTTATGACGAGTAGATAGACCCAAGAAAGCACAGACAAATACGAAGTCATTAACATCATGGGAAGGCCTGTTTCATGTAAAAAGGAATTTGCTAAACAACACATACTAGTTAGAAATTATTGCTAGAAAACCAATGCTATGCACATGGAACACAACACATCTCAAAGCCTACCATGTATAGGTGTGAAAACTAGTGATCGTTGAGGAAATGTAAATAAAGTTGATTTGAAAAAGAAATGAAAATGAGAAGTAATTTCTTAATGATCAACTTCTTTTATCTTTTCATCAATGCTTAAAACCCGAGCAATGCCCTCAACACTTAAAGCTTGAGCAGCTCCTTGACACTTAAAGCTTGGAGAGCCCTAAAACTTGAGCAACTCTCTTAATACTCAAAGCTTGAACAAACACCTCGACATATCAAATCTGGGTAGTTTCTTGGCACTTTAGCAAAGACACCAACAAAATGAACAATAAATAAAGTAATGTAAAAAAGACATACAAACAAATGACCCATTGGAGGTAAAAAAAATAGCATTCAACATTAAGCCAATGAATGATTCATAAAAGGTCAAAATAACAATTGATGTAAAATAAACAAATGGCCCCTTAGAAGCTAAAATACAAATGAACAATAGAAATAAAGAAAACATAAAGGAAATAGATAAATAGTCGAATGGAACATATGTTTATCAAAATGTTCATATTAGGTCATAGAGCTACCAAGTTTCTTCAAAATATTTTCAAAAGAAGTGTCCTTATCATTGTTCTTTAAGTCAAGTGGTAGACTAATGTTAAAATGCTTAATCTATCGAATAAACCCATTAAAGCCTAACTAAAACTTAGGGTAGTTGAGCACTTTAGCCTTAGTGATCTCTTCTCATAGATCTTTCTCCTTGGCTTTGAAAGATTGATTGTCTTTAAGTTGTCCTTTACACTCGGCTTCCAACTTTTGGTCCTTTTAAAGAAGAAGTTCAAAAGACTTCTTCCTTTTAGCCCTTATGGTGTCCCTCTCCTTAACCAACTCGAAGATATGACTAATCAAATCTTGAATACTCTTGTCCTGATCATTGAACTCCACAAACTTAACCTTAATTTCCTTTTTCAAACCCTCATGGGAGCTTAAGTCACCATTTGACTGGCTTTTTTTAGTCTTTACCAATGATGGCATAACAAAAAGGAAGAAGACTACTGAATGGTTGCCAAATCCAATCAAAATTAGAAATTTATAATTGAGCTACCTTACTACTTGTAGTATAAGGTAACACCGAGTTGAGCCATTAAATCAATCTAATGATAGCAATCAAATTAAGAGGTAAAAATAAGGAGGGTTTGGTAGTATCTATCCTAACAGTAAACATAATGTAAGAATGTAAACAACAATGTAAGCAAACAACTAGGCCAAGGGCATTAACTAAACTTGAGATTAATGTATCCTTGATTACTAAATATTCATCTAATTGTTGATCATATTTTCTGACCTTAAATCATAATAAGAAGTCTTAAAATAATTAATGAGTCCTCTATTAAATAAGCAACTAGCATTTGATTGATTAAGGTTAAACAGATTAAGCATCCAATTAAGCCAAAATCACCCTAAGAAACCAAAACTCAGCCAAGCAAATAATCCATCAAATTCTACCATCCTCTTCCTACAAGTGATTATTAAACAATAATCATATAATTATCTAAATCAAATAAAGTCATTCAATTCAGAATCATCAGCAACATAGAGAGGAAAGGAGAAGAAATGACAAACAATTGAATGCAAGGTGAAAGTAGGATCTCAACAGTAATTTTCAAGCAGCCAATCCCTTAGACTAATTACAAAGTTTAGCCTTCCATGGAAAACACAAAATTATAGAAAAGGAAGAAGAAAAACATGCTACTTACTACTGCAGAAAAACTCTCTAAAACTCAACTAGAAACTACTGTCCAAAACTAAACTGAAGAGTGCTTAACCAGGAAAAGAAGCTAGCTGTTGGTTGGTAGAGTAGGAGCAATCATGAAGGGTTGGTTGCTTGTTGCCATCTTCTACTGCTGCTCTCTTGTAACATTGTGTCTCAACTTCCATTTGAGCTTAGTTTGACCTCATTTGGACTTTTACCGCTTCAGTATTACCTGATGAGTGCTCAGAGGTCGGGCTACAAGAGATAGAACTAAGATAGCATTTTGGTTTTAGATTGAGCTATAATTTTAGATATCCAATTGTGAGATTCAGCCTTAGATGTCTTCATGAAAGCTGTAGAGCTATGTCTTAACTTTTCTACAAGATAAGAATTACATTAATTAGACAATTGTAGCTCAAGTTATAGTTAAAATACAAAAACTGCTCAAATAGCCAAATTCTACAAAATTTTCTCTAATGGTTCCAATTGACACCACACCATAAATATATAATAACACAGCTAAAATAAGTCACTTTGGACCTTAAAAAGCTTAGTAAAAGGACAATTAAATAAGTAAAATATTTTGTTATCAACTATCGATCGAATAATTTGAGTGATGAAAGACTTGATAAGGTGAATGAGGTCATGATCCTTCAAGAAAACCTTGTTTTGATCTTGGTTAGTCAGAGTTAGCAGCTGACTTTGAAGAAAGGAAGAATAATCTAGGTTCTTGTACCACTGGCTATAGCGTCCCTCTCTAACCAACTCAAAGTTATAATCGATCAAATCTTGAATACTCTTGTCCTGATCAACAAGGACTTAACCTCCACTTCCTTTTTCAAACCCTTAAGGGAGCTTGAGTCACCCTTCAACCTACGTTTTTTTAGCTTTCACCATTATTGGCACAACAAAAAATAAAAAGGCTACTAGTCAAATAATTTGACTGATAGAAGACTTGATGAGGTGAATGGGGTCCTACTTCTTCAAGAAGACCATGTTTCAATCTTGGCAGGTCAAAGTTAGTAATTGATTCTAAGGAAAGGAAGAATAATCTAGGTTCTTCTACCACAAGCTATCGATGGACACAATGTCAAAAGACACAACTTTTGGAACGTTGACTGGTTGTATTTCAGACTAAGATCCAAGCTTGAGTTCCTAGGAAAAGGGCATGAAGATGTTAGAAGTATAGGTAGTCCCTTTATCTTTGGAAGAACCGCCATCGTTGCTAGTGTGCTTCCAAGAGGCTGGAAGAGTCTTAATATGGTTGGAGGACAATGAAGATCTAGTTATCTCAATGTTAGATTTTAGAGTAGAGGGAAATTAAGGAGTTGGTGGAACAATCGACTATTGTCCAGCCAAAGCTCAGGCATAGATCTCCTCCAAATATTTTAGGTCTGTCAGGTCCCACAAAGGCAGTAGATAAAAACGTGATGAACAGTTTATATAGCGGAAATAACTTTGGATCTTGCCCCTATCTC
>JANHAO010003362.1:0-26261 GCA_026873985.1 Saraca asoca
TATCTGCTGCGTTTCTGGCCACCACACTCTCTGGCTCAAGCAATGGCTATAATCGTCTCCCCTTTGTGCCTCCTAAGCTTCCTGCAGCAATAAATCATCTCACTAGCCATATGACCTCGATTCAACTGCCCTCTTTCTACTGGATTTCGCATAGCAACTCATTCAATTCCTTTCGCTGCTGCTCAGTTTCTCCCAGAAGCGATGCGGTAACCTTCAAGTAAAAAAATAAATCAAAAACCTTTGCAAGAACCCTGATCTTCGTCGCACAAAAATCTTCGCAAGATAATAAATCCCAGATTTTTGTTGTTCAAAAATCAAACTGAAATTAACACATAAAAGACTATGAATCGAAGAAAAATGAGTTGAAAATAGTTGATTACCGTCGCGAGCAACAAATGAGACGAGAAAACTTCAAGCGTGTTGGGGGTAAGTAAAGAAAAATCTCACCTGATATTATTCGATCCATTTTTATCCCAACTTATCTCATAGGATAAAAATTTTAATTAAGAGTTTAAATATGATAGCCAATTTGATAGGATATTCCTATCATGTTGATTCATCAAACATAAAATACAAGTCCTATCATTAGTATCAGGTGTACTAAACAGACTCTTAGAGTCTTAAATCAAAGAGAGGCTTTCTTCTATACTTTGATCTTAAGGAAGAATGATTAAAGTCGCGAAAGGTGGGAAGCCAAGATCCAACGGCAGTAATTCAGTGCTCAAAATGGGAATCGCGGGCGTCTATGTTAGAATAAGTCCATTCACATGTTTGTAATATGCTTAATCAAATAAGATAATTTTATGAAAAATTTAGCTTTTTCTAGGATTTTTATTATTAAATTATTTTCTTAAATATCAAAATAAATCAATTAAATAAAAAATATAAAAATTTGAAATAAAATAAATATTTCAATAATAAAAAGATTTCAATTTAATTTATTATCAATATAAATCAATTTATATTATTATCAACTTACGTGTTATCATTCAATAAAAAATTATTAAAAAATTTTAATTATTTTTATATTTTTAATGATATGACATTTTCTTATTAAATAATAATATAAAAAATTTTATATTGTTAATAAATCAAATTTAAAATATTCAAGAACTTAAGTTTCAATAAAATTATCTTTATTTATGTTATTGACAACTTCAAATTTAATTGAGTGGAGATCAACTCCAGCTGTTTCCTACAACTGTTATTATTATTTTTTTATGATGTTAATATTATTTCAGAAAAAATTATTTTACTTTATTGCATATGAAAATTTTGGATTTTTTATTTTAAAATATCAGTAGAAAAAGAGAATACAAATTCAATTGTTTCCCCTATAGTTCATTGTCTTTGCAATCAAAGCAAATGTCAGAATCAGAAGAAACATACACACGAGTAAAAGAAAAAATAAAGAAAGGAGAAGGTGAGAAAAGAAGATAACTGCCACTGGCTGCTAACTCTGAAATCAAAATCCTTTGAATTTTGCTAAATATACATAAATAAATGAAAAAAAAAAGTATGATGTCAGGAAAATTAAGATATAGATAAGATGAAATACCAAATATAATTACAAGACAAAGGTACTACATAGGTAAAATAATAAGAGTCTCATCATCTAAATTGGAATTTAGTATGCCCCAAAATGTCTTGCTCCTTATCAGCTGTCATGCCCAAGTGGAATTTTCATTGCTGAGATATCATTAATAATATATGATAAATTTTTGAGGGTTAGGAATATTCTAATCATGTTTTTTGCATGTAAGGAATTTTTTAAAAATAAAATCCATTTAAGTGTTTAATTTCTGATATATGTCGAAATGTTATCATTAAGTGATATAGAAATTGATTTTGACTCTACATATTATAATTGAATTGAATTTTAAGATAAGATAATCCCAAATTCATACCTTAAAGAATGTGGAGCTCAATTATTATTTTCTTATAAACAAATGAGAAAATCTTAGTCTGATGAATGAATCTATCTATTGTCAGACGAAGAAAGGTTGATGTAGTCCACGTATTCCTTATTATATAATAATGTATGAATATGGAAGCAAAGTCAATATTACTTATTATATAATAATGTATGAATATATATATTATCATCCCGCGTACTAATTCACTCGGTTTGGGAGAGGAGGCCATCAAAGACAAAAAGAATGAAAAGGCCAAATTACAACCATTCATTAGTTTTAATTATTTATTTTAAATATGTACTCCTTTTTTTATTTTAAAAAAATAAATATGATAGATATATATTTTATAAAAATTAAAAAATATAAATATAATTATATTAAATCTTAAAATAACCTAAAATAAGATGTATTTTGAATCCTTCGTAAAATAAAAAATTGCCTAAGATAGCAACTCCTGTAACGTCATCAAAGGTTAACAAAACAAAATTGACGTGCTGGAAAGATATCTTTGCCAATCAATGGGTACTAAAACAAAAAGCTGTCTTGTCAAAAAGCCTAGATCCCATGATAGAACCCATATGAATTATTATAAAAACCACAATGCAGCATTTAACAATCTTTTCAGCAAAAGTGGAATGTGATTATAAATCCATCCACAGAAAAAACCAAAAACCTTTTGAGTCCAGCACTTGAATCTAGGGTATGAGATTCGTTGATCTTCGATGTGAATGTAAACATGAACTAAATATGCTATTATACGTAATTTTGTTGATTTGTAGTTTTTTTTAATATATATTTTTAATAAAATATTAAAATATTATTCATTGTTGACAAAATTTGATCAATTAATAATTTCAATAAATCTTAAACTGCTATATGAAAATAGAGAGAGAGAGTGTGTGTGTGGGAGAGAGAAAGAGGAAGAAAAGGGGACACCAAGACCTTTTTAACATAGTTCAACTAAAGTTAATTAACTCCTACATTCATAATTATATTATTTAATTCTTTTGTTGAGTTTTTCAATATTTTATTTGTTTCGTCCCTTCAATCACAATGATTTCTATCCCTTTTTATCATGATTGGGATATTACAACGAGTTTTGTAACGGAAATGCATGATTACAACAATTAATAACGGATTCACATTAAATGAGCAATTGAATGGTCTTATCTGGATTGATGGCTGTGAGGGTATGCTTCGAGTTGTGACCTGAATCTCATCCAATAATCTGAAGTTACTGCTTTGACCCTTATTAGTCCACGATCTGAGTTTGTAATTTGATGACCCGATGCCTTACTTTTACAATCTCAATTTTGGTTGAACTGGGCCTTCATCAGTTGGATTTACCTATTAAACTTTTACCAACTCATTTATATCGCTCTGAAGATACTAACAACATCCAAAAAGTTGCCCTTTATTCAAATGAGTTTCCATAACCAGCAGTTTGAGGCTTTGGGCCTTTATGAACTTGGACCCATTTAAGAAAACGGTCTTTCTGTACTTACTTCGCCGTGCAAAAAAAAAAAAAAAAAAAACAAAGATATTCCATCTATTATTGTCCGTGCAATGATCATCCACTGGCATTTATACGCATTTACGGTTGATATCTATCCTGTTTAGCATTTATCCTGTCACAACACGTCATATAATAATAATTTTGAATTTTATTATTTATTTATTTTATTTTTATGTTGTTTAACTTTGTTTAAAATTAAAATATTAAATCCCATTAGTCTTTTAATTTTTTTATTTAGACTTTATTATTTATTCATTTTATATTTTTCATAATCGATATAAAAAATTTAAAATTAAATCAAATTTTAATTAACTTTTTACAAATAAAGAGTATATGTATTAATATATTGAAATTGATTATATCAAATACTAAAATTGAATTTATTAATATTCTTTAGAATTTGATTTATATATTTTCTAATATTATAAAAATCATGACATTTGCTTTTATATTTTTTTTATTTTTTATTAGATAGATAATGTCTATATAAAAATTTTTACTCTTTAAAAGTTCACATTTTCTTTAAATATTAAATTTGATATTTCATAATTTTTTAAATTTTTTTTATCACTTTGAAATATTTATAATAATTTTAATTTAAAATATTTGTAAAATTTCATAAAAAATATTTTTAAAATATATATTTTTTACAATAATATATTACTTATAATAATGCATAAATTCTTATTAAATAAATAATTAAATCTTTTGATAAAGTAGTTAATTTAAACTTTTAAATAAAATAATTTATAAATAAATTCACTTGAATATTAATATATTAAGAAAACATTTTTGGAAAGACTAAAAAAATTTTAAATAATAAATTTAGCTAGCTAATTGAAATATTAATGTAACAATTTTATCAAATTAAAATAAATATAATATTCTTTTATAATTAATAAAAATATAATTATACTAATTATATATTCATCTAATAAATAAAAATATGATGATAATTTATTTATATTTGAATATATTATAATTTATAATTTAAATAATATAAATTTGTACTACAAATTGTTATAAAATAAAATTAATCAAATTTGTGCATTCAAAAATATAAGATAGTCAATATATATATAATATTTCTATAATTTTACTTTGCTATTTAGAATTCTAATTTTAATTATATTGATTTGACTCATCTAATAAAGAAAAAATTATTTGTGAGTAACATTCATTATTTGCATCTATTTTTCAATATGATTTGTTAATACAATTTTGAATTATATATATAATAAAATTATAAGTAACTAATTTAGTTATACTAACATGATAATTATTTCTATTCTCATTTGTAATCTATTTAAAAAGTTTGTATTTTGAATATCAATTCAAAAAGTTTATATATTATGTTGCTTAATTTCTTTCCTATTGCATATTCAAATTTATAAATTTTATGGAATATATTTTGGTAAGTAATTTGCATATCTTACTCTATGCTAAAATCAAATTCACTCAATTGTTTCTCCAAGCTTTTAAAATACATTTTTATTTAATTTAAAATTATTAATCTTAAGTTGTTGATTTACAGATATTGAGTTTAAAACCTAAGCAAGATGCTAATTTTGATAATTATTCTTATTTGTTTTAGATCTCCTAATAACTATTATTACTGATATTGATTTAAGATATTTATTTTGGATGTAAAAATGTAAGTTATTATTATTACTATTGCTAACTTTCCTTTTTATTATACAATCAGAAAAATAATCTAAACTAATTAATTTTACATATCTAATCAAGTTTTGACCAGATTTCAGCAAGAAGAAGATGATAGCATCATTAGAAGAACAATTAAAGTATGATGATGTCTCTATATTTTAAATTTCATCAATCTTTAACTTTATATTTTATATTTAAGATCTTTTTAATGTACAAATTATATTTACTTATAAAGTTTTTATTTTTTTAAGTTAATTTGTAGAATCAAAAAGTTTCTTCAACTCGAATTATATCATTTTTCAATACATGTATAATATCAAAAACTCTTCAAAAAATTATACCATTTTTTCTAATATAAAATTTTCAATTTAAATTTTGATTTTTTATTGAGATTTTATTATTTATTATTAAAATATTTGCTCTCTTTTTACAAGTTGTACTTTCCTATAATCTGACAAAATTTTAAGTATTTAATGAGAAAATAAATAAATAAATATTATTTTTTAATATTTACATCTACAATAATTTAATATATTTTAAAAATATTTTATAACCATTACAAATATATATCATATATAAATTTTATTAGATTTTTAACATAGTTTATATAAATCAATAAATAATTATATTCATATTTTACAACAAAATCATTCAATGAACGAATATTATTTTAATATTCTTATATTTTTAACAATTTCATGGTAAAAATTATCATTTTATTACAGAGTGTATAAAATTTACATGTGTTTAATAAATAATTTTTTAATCAGCTTTTAACTGATATAAGGATTTTATTCATTTAATTAAGTTAATTAGCTATTTTAATATTTAATAAATGATTATTTAAGTTAGCTCTTTGACTTTCAAAAATCTAATTTCAAAAGTTAAAGAACTTAACTTTTTTAATTAATGATTTGATATTTATGACGTAAAAAGATATTATTATCCTTGATCAATTCAAGTTTTGACACCTTTACATTTGACACAGAAATTTTTTTATAAAAAATATGCATAAAATACATTTTATGATAAATTATTTTTCAATTAATTTATATGTGTTAAATATATTATTTGATCATTTTTCTCTTTTCTCTCACTATCAATTTATAAAAAATAATAATATGAATAACGACAATAATAACAATTACTAATAAAAAATTTATTTTTATCTAAAATTATCTATTTCTTAAAAAATATTATAATAAATTATACTATTTGTTTATTAGAAGAAAATTCAATAAGTATAATAAATTATAATTCTTAATTTTTAAAGAAAATCTAATAAATAATAAATTATAAATAAATATAATAAATTATAATAATTTATTTCTTAAAAAGAATTAATATTCCTAATAATATAAAAGTCTAGCACTCACTCTCATCAAAATGTTCACCTCATCAAAATGTTATTATGCAGTAAGTGTGTTTTACTTGTCAAGAGAGAGCAAGTAAGAAGAAATTTTAATGTTTTAATGTTTTAATTTTTATTTTAATTTAAATTATGAATAGAACTTATATATTTATCTATTTTAATAATAATTATTTATTTGAATTATCTATAATTAAATTTTAATTTATTTTTTATTTTATCACCATTAAATTATTAATTTTTTTATTTTTTAAATTATTAAATAATATTTTGATTTTAAATTTTTAATATTTGAATTATTTGTTTATTTAAGTAATTAAATTTTGATATTTTAATATTATTGAAATAATTTTTAACTTAGAATTTTGTAGCATTATATTTAAATATTAATATTAAAAATAAAAATTAAAAAATATTTTAATATTTTAGTGAGTTACATAATTCAAATTTTAAATAATTTTAATAATATACCCTCTAATTTGTCAATTGCAAACCATTTTGATACATGCTATATATCCTCATTCTTTGTAGAAATTATTTATTTCAAAGAAAATATTTAATAAAATTATTTACACTCAATTTTTAATCTAAATTCATTAAAAAAATTTTAATTTTAATTATTTTTATATGTATTAAATAATTTATATATAATAAATAATTATATTTATATTGAACAAAATACTTATCAATACATTATTAATAATATCTAATTATGATTTGGTAGATAATGTCTATTTAAAAATTTTTACTCTTTAAATTTTCATATTATATTTTTATATAAAATACTAAATTTAATATTTCATAATTTCCCATTTTAAAATTTTTATCACTTTTGAATACTTAGCATAATTTTAATTTAAAATATTTCTAAAATTTTTAGCATATTTTTTTTAAGATAATATATTAGTCATAATAATGCATGAACTCTTATTAATTAAATAATTAAATCTTATGAAGTAAAGTACTTAATTTAAAATTTTTAAACAAAATAATTTATAAATAAATTCACCTGAGTATTAATATATTAAAAAAATATTTTTAAAAAGATAAAAAATTCAAATAATAAATTTAGTTAATTTGAAATATTAATATAATAATTTTAATAAATTAAAAATATAGTATTCTTCTTAATTAAATAGAATATAATTATACTAATTATATTATCGTTTAATAGGTGATATGGGTATTTTCTGGTACTGTGCAAAATGAGCTGACAAAGGCCTAGTAGCAAATGAGTCCAAATAAGGAAAGCTCAACCTGTCCCAAAGCTAAGACCGCTTAAAGGCACAAGATCGCCAACTATAAACTTAGAATACAGAATAAGGTAGAAACCCCAGCTTGCTACTCACTAGAAACGAGTCTTGACTTGCATGGCCAACAGTTCATCCGGCATGAGCTTGTATTGCCAAATATGAGCTCATGAGTTTGATGTCACTAATCAAGATGCAAGCTCATGAGTTCAACGTCACTAATAGAAAATCAGCAGTGATCTTAGATCAGGAGTTCTAACTTACGAGACGGGGCATCTCGTCCAACTAAAAGCTCGCCGTGAGTGATCTCGAAGCAGACACCCTCTCAGACCTAATTTGTGGGGCCAATTTACAAAAAGCAACTAACAGAGCTCCACTCGCAAAAAGCAATCTACGAAAATCGACCTGCAGTCTACAAAAGTTGATTTACAGAAGTCATACTTGTCAAATATATTTATTATTTGATATAATAAATTCACAACTTAACAAAATATGTTTGTAACCTCTTAACCTCTATGAAAGAGGGAGGATTAGATACAATAAGGGGACTGAAAAAATACATACTGTAATTCTACCAAATTTTATAAAAAAATAAAATAATACAATAGACGTAAGAAGTAGTACTGTATGATTTTAGTTGAACCACATTAAAAAGCTTATGGTGTTCATCTTGTTCTTCATCTTTCTTCTTCCTTTTGTTGGTATCCCTACTTTTTCTACAACCAGATTGCAGCTTGAAGATACAAGAATTGTTCGGAGTGACTGAGATTTGGGGCTTACCAAATTTCACCGTCAACAATAGGTAAAAATATAATGATGGTTTAACAATATTTAAATACATTATATTTTATAATCTAAATTCATATTACAAATTAGTATCAAATAAAATTATTAAACCCATGCATTATGCAGGATATAAGCTAGTGAATAATAAATTATAATAATCTTTTTTAGAAAAAATATAATAAATAATATCTTAAAAATGAAATATTATTAAAGTAAAATAATACTCAAATAAATTATAAAATATACCTATGTCCTTATATATATATTTTATATATAAACAGTTAATAATAAATGATTGATTTTATCAAATATCTTTATATAAATAATTAATACTATCGACTAATCAAATTAGCTAATACAATCAAATATCAGTTAACCATTAATATAATAAGTCAATAGATGATTAATTATAATATTTTTATATATGTTTGATTGTATTTCTAAAATTTTTTAATAATCAATTACACATAATAATCTCAATTAAATAAAAAATTATTTTAAGTAATTTTTATTTTAATTTAAATTATAAAAAGAGAAATATTTAGATTTATATTAATAAAAAATTTTATTTTTCTTTTTATAACTATTCTTATTTCAATAATATAATAATAAATCTTCTTTTTCTCTTTTTTTTTATTATCTTTTTCAATAATTTAATAATAAAATATTTTTTTGTATGTCATCTAAACAATAATAAATTATATATGAACAATTATTAGACAATCTTACTAATTGTAAAAATGCAATATATATAATCAGTTATTTAAAATTTAATAATTAATTATCAATGACCGGAATCAATTGAAACCGATATAAGAATTTGAACACTTACATCAATAAATACCTTTTTTTTTTATTTCTTTAATTCAATATTTGAATTACAACTAGTCATTATACTTATGCAAAATTAAAAAACTTGAAAAATGATATGTATATAACTAAAGTGTTGGACTTTTATTAGCACCTTTAGTAGTATAGAGATACCTAATATTGTCTTTGGAGTTTTTCCTTCGTTAATGTCTTGGGTTTAAATCCAGAATATTACATGTGTTAAGTGATTTAATACCCTTACTATCATTAAAAATAAAATAAAATGTTGAAACTTTATAAAATTTTTGAGTGTATTTTAAATTAAATTTAAAGCTTATTTATTATTAATAATACCTCGCCATACCACAAGCCCAAATGTCTGACGTCCAGGGATAGGGAGTCGTAAAAAATAAGATTGCGTTGATAACTGGTACGGCATACCGATTAGAGATTGATTAAGAAGGCATTCACATGACACGTGTCCATCTTGTTCCATCAAACGACCCTGTCTTGTATTTACAGGACATAAACAAGAGAAAAAGGTTGGAGGGGAGAACAGTCTTGCTCCTATTCTATGATTCCCATTCCCCTTCTAGTCCTATTCTCTGGTTTTTTTCTTCTTCCTCAGAAATATTGTAATTCTAGCTCTTTTCTGATCAAATCAAACCAATGTTGACAACTCTTTGATAGGTCCTTTTGGCCTTCTCCAGCCCTTCTTGTTAATCGTTAGATATCTGAGTGGCGTAAAAGGGGGTTGTGGAGAACGGGAATAGAAACCCATTAACCTGTTTCAGCCTCAAGATTTCTGGTATTTTTGTTCTTTTCTCTATTGAAATGGTGGTAATTGGTGAAAAGAACAGGACATTGGTGGATCAGGTGGTGGTGAAGAAGGAACCTGATCAAAACCGTCACAGGGCTTGGGATCGACACGATGATATTCTGAGTATTACGCAGTGGGATTATTGTGATGACGAAGCAGAGGAGCATTTGACTTTGGCCCAGCTGTCTAAGTGTCCAAATCCCAAGTCTGCTTCTGCTTCAACCACGGTCTTCCTCTTCTTTCTCTATATCTCTCTTCAATACTTGCATACTGTCTGAAACTTTGGATTTTTTTTTTTGGGTGTTTTATTTGTTGGAGAAGAAATGCTAGGGCTGTTCTCATTGTTGTAGCAACCTTGAGTTGCATTTGGCAATTTCTATGTTTCTTTAAGTGTTTTTTTTTTTTTTTGGGTGTATTTTTTAAATTTGTGTAAAAGGTAATGCTGATCAACCTAGCATGAGAGGCTCCATTGTTTTTGGATTTTCTTTTACGTCTCTATTATTTTCCTTGTTGACATTGACTTGACTAGTTGAAATGACGTCGCATTATTTGCAGGATAAGCTAAGCAAGCTGATGGAGAATAAGAACAGGCCAATGAGCAGTCCAAGAAGGCATTTGGATTCTGTAACTAAGCAAGTACTATTCGGGATTTCCTTTCTGATTATTGCTTTTGGTTTTATAGAGTCATTAGTCTTGCAGGATCTGCCTTTCATCTAGACATTAGTGTAATTAACTTATGTTAATTTTCTACTATTAACAAAACACAGGAAACTCTTGAAATACAAGGCAGTAAAGTGTCTTTTGTTGCCTGTAATAACAATGAGTTTATGTAAGGAGCTATCCATATAAGAAACTATAAACCTCTTGTTTCAAAAATTCTTTGGCTTAACTATAAAATGTAGTATGGAAAAGAAATAATAACACACAGACAACAAAATGATGTGCACACGATTTAAGTTGGGAATTGAGGTAGCACACTACAATATGCCTTTCTTGTAGACAAATAACTTCCATAAATTTTCCTTTTTCTTTTTCCCTCTATGAATTAAATGGCATCATTTCTTGTAATTTTAAACCTAACCAATGAAATGTTTCTACAGGCTGCATCTAGTAAGGCACAGAAGTCTCCAAGGTTAGTCGAGTGCTTATGTTGTATGAAAATTTTAAACCCTCTTCTTTTTTTTCTCTAACAAAAGTTAATCTGGTCATGTTTCTGCTTGAAGCTCCATGAAGTTTGCAATTGATGGAACATCCTATCGTGGCGAGTGCCGGTCATCTGCTTTGCTTCGAGCGGAGGAGGTTCAATCAAATTTAGAACCGGAATTCCCTAGTTTTGTGAAGTCGTTAGTTAGATCACATGTTGCTAGTTGTTTCTGGATGGTAAGCTTCCTAGGTCTTGACAGATTGAAGTTAATCAGTTGATAATTTTATTGAAGAAACCAAAATTATATAGGGCCATGTCTTCTCAATATGTTATAGGGGCTTCCTGGGTTGTTCTGTAAGAGACATTTACCAGATAAGGACGTAACTATGACTTTGGAAGATGAATCTGCTAAAGAATACAAGGTGAAATACATTGCATATAAGACGGGATTGAGTGCTGGTTGGAGACAGTTTTCTGTTGTGCACAAATTGCAGGAGGGAGATGTTTTGGTCTTCCAATTAGTTGAACCTGCCAAATTTAAGGTAATAAACTGGTATTTCTTTTCATTTTGTAATGTTGTTTCTGTGCTTCTTCTGGTTTTTATTTCAGTGTCAATATAAGGATTAAATTGCAATGATAAAAAGGACAGCATGTATATCACCAACAGTTACCCCTTTATATGTACATTTTTTATATGGTTCAACAGAACCTGTTTTGTTTCTTTTTCTTCTTTCCTTCCCTGTTGGAATTCATATCACTAGTTTTTCTGCACTTTCTATAGGTTTATATAATTAGAGCTAATGATTTGTGTGAATTGGATGGAGCTCTTTCCCTTCTGCATCTGGAAAGTCATACTCAACAAAGATATGGAGGTAAGCATTGTATCTCTATGCATTTAAATTCTAGAATCATTCATGAAACTTCAAGTACACATTGTTCCTTTGTGTTGAATTCTAATATGTTCTCTATTTTGCTTCTTAATGTTCTCAGATCAACATAATGCACGTGTAGTTTGTAGTGACTCAAAGAGAAAACCTGCTAAGTCTCCGCCACAAGCATTTCATAAGAAAAAGAAGACTGGCTTAGCAATATTGTCTCCTAAAATCAGGTACTCTGCAGAACAATCTGAAAATAATAGTGAGGAAGTTCGTTCAGAAGTACTGGAGGGCTCTAAGCCAATGCTTCAATTCAAAGACATAAAAAACTTTGAGAATTTCCGTATTCTAATCAATGGAATACCAATAGATTCTGAGCTCCCTGATGATATTCGGATCAAGTACTACAAGCTGTGCTACAGCCAGGATGCCTTTCTTCATGACAATCTCATTGAGGGAATGAACTTTCAGCTACTTAGTGGTATCATAGCTGAAACTGTCTATATTGCTCATGCCATTAAAGCTAGTACGCCAACTACCTCTCATGTAGAATTCGCTAAATGGGATAAAACATTGCTGGGATTTGAGCATTTGGGAATGAACGTTGAGTTTTTAAGACATCGATTACGCAGGCTTGTAAGCATTGCCTATGAAACAAGAGACGCCTCCGAAACCAAAAGATCCTTGGAGCCTAGAACTGAACTCGGTCGAGCAGATGCTGAAATAAATAACATTGAAGCAAAGCTGGAAGAATTGAAAGGAGCCTGTGATGGCTTTGGTGCTTATCTCGAGAGTTTGAAGCATAAAGCTAAATGCTACCAACTCAAGTTCCAGCAAGAGGCCTCCGCTCCATGGTAAAATTATCTTTCTTGTGTAATAGTGTATAGTACATGTATGTGTTTTGGCTCAGACCTTGTGGATAACTTAAACCCGGGGAATTGTGTGAAGATAAAAAGGTTGATGATTTACTGCTAGTGGACATGGTTTGCGTTTCTTTCTTTCTTTTTTTTTTTTGGGCCAAAATTTGTTTCTGAAGTAAATAATTGCTCTAAATTAATAAATATTTTTTTAATAGTTATAAGGAAATATGAACTTGATATGAATTACTTACAGCAGGGATAATAAGACAGATGACATCTTAAATGTTATTCATATGCAAGAAAACCAGTAGCATCTAAAATAAATACGAGACAAAGCATTCTTGTTGAGAATGATAGATCTGATGACCAAAATGATCTAACTTTTTCAGTTGTCTAGGACGCCTATAATCAATGATGTATGTCTCTCTGCACTCTGCCTGGTATTAACAACATAAAATTCTTAAGTGAAAATGAAATATAAAGGCCTCAACTGAAGCTAAAAATGCAAATATTTTCGCTGTTATCAGGACTCGAAATGAAGTTACTTCAACTGCAAATAATTTGTACACTAAATAGCCAAATGGTTCCTACCCAAAGGAAATTAGAAGAGAGGAAAGATGAATCCATGTTATAATGCTAAACTCTAGCACAGATCACTGGTTGAATTGATTCAAACCAGCAGAAGGTGAAAAAAGAAGGATAGAAAATGACCTTCATCTTCCCACCCAGTCACCACCTCAAAATGCAAAAATAAGAATAAAAATTTGGCTAATTCCTCTACAAATTAAACACGTCCAGTCTTGACTCCATCCCAATGTTCACATCTCTGCAACTTGACCCTCCTTCAAGCAACAGCTACTAAACATCCAAAAAGACATAATGGGAGCAATTCAAAAGCAAAAAGTCAGATTAAAATGATCTAAAAAAAGTGAAAAGATCTAAACTTTCCAAATAGACTGATTAATTTTTCACCTGAGAATTCATATATTAATTAACTCGAGCCCCCTCATTCCCCAATCCAGAGCTTCCTTCAACCACTCTGTCAGCAGAAGCTTCACTCTTATCAACTTTCTTCGACCCAATGTGACTTTTCCTCAGACCCAGAAACCCTTTCCACCTAGTCGCCGACAACTTTGGCGGCCTGAGTGAAAAATCATCGTATTCGTCGTCCACGAGAAGCTCTTCTCTGAGAGTGGTAGTGGTCCTCTGCATCTGGTTGTTGTTGCAGTTATCCTTGTACGGCAACAACCTGCCCTTGAAGAAAAGCTCATCAGCGCTCATCATTGAATAGTTTGTGACGGAGAATTCAAAGTCTGAGGAAACAGGCCCGTCTCTGGAACTCCTTTCTTGCTTAATGATGGCCTGCTGGGCATCCACGAAATCGTTCGAGAACGAGATTCTGGGGCTCATTGGAGTGCAGTGATGATTATTCTTGTGCTCGGAGTTGTACATGATGTCTAAGCATGCCATGGGATTTTAAAGCAACATGGGAAATTAAAAAGAAAGCAAAATGGATGGCAGAAGAAGAAACAAAGAGGCTAATAAATTCTACTTGGGACCCCCTTCGGCCTCTCACTGTAGTCTGCTTACAACCCACTCTCGGCAGATGTTTGTATTTATATCACAGAAGGGATCTCCATATGGATTTTTCTTCTCATTAAAATAATAAAAAAATGTAAATTCATGAATGACATGCCATGACATGATATTTTTTTGTCACGACATGCTGATTTGCAATTCAATTATGGCCAATCTTTAAGATGTATTGTCTCTGAGTTACTGTTTTCCTTTGGATGTAAGTGAATAAACACATGAAGCTGCCTAGCAAGTCTATTGTCTTTTCCTTCTTCTGTTTTACTTGGAGGGGTAATTGCTGCAAAGCTCTCCTTTTTAGGCCATTCCCTTGGGTTTCATGTTAATTAACTGGTAATTGAGAAGTTTAGGGAAGATTCTAAGAACTTGCACTTTAAACTATGTCATCTCAACATCCTATGCATAATAACAAATATGCATTATCCAGCTTTTCTGTTTTTATTTTGAGTACCGTGGATTTTATGTTCTCTGATTGTATTGGCAAGTTGGTGGTTATCAATGCATAAACTTTCAAACTTTATAAGTTCCTCCTCATGTTTCTGAGTTGTAAGTATGAGTTATCTTAATAGTATATTTAAACTTTTTTTACAGTCTCACGAATGTCACAACAGAGAGACTTCAAAACAAAATGACTAGCTCTAAATCTAACAAGTTTAACCTATGATCCAAAGAATGGTAGCAGGCAAGATTTTTTTTTTATCCAAAAAATAACAATGATAGTGAAGATTTTTTGTTTAAATAAAAAACATGGGGCCAAGCAATTAAAATTGGGATAGCAGAAGAGAAGAGAGGGCAGTATGTAACAGTGAAAATGTATTAATGGGTTTGTCAAAATGGGAAGTGGGCAGTATTTAGAGATGGTAAGTTGAGGACAGTTGCCATTTCCAGTACAGAAAGCAACAACAGTGACATTTAAAAGGAAGGCAGTATTGGTTTTGAGGGGTGTTAAATGCTTTAAATGTTTTGAGCTAAGTTTTGATTTTTGAGGCTCAAACCACAGTGACAGAGTTACAGGGAGGGTTGGCATGCATGCATTTCTGCTAACTGTCCAAGCTTTGACTCCAAAGTGAACTTAGCCAGGGAATGAGCTGGCGATACTGACTTATCATAGTGATCACGTGACCCAGGATTTCATCTTTGGAAAAAGCAAATTCAAACACCAAACTGAATTAAATTGAGTAGAAACTAAAACTACTCCTAGATAGGGTAACTGAGTAAAGGGCACCGAATTTACTGATAAAAGAAAATTTGAGAAGATGGAAACAATAAATTTGCTAATTGGAGCCATTAATGGGGTTTAAATTGAGTTGAAGGCTTCTACATTGTCTATATCGAAAATGGGGAGCTGGTTGGCATTAACTTGTTAAAATAACGAAGCATTTAAGTCTCTCTCCTTCCCTTGCTTTGTTCCAATCCGAGTCACTCGTGGCTCATGTTGTGTACCGCAAGCAAGGAATCACATGTGAATCCTTCATTTTCTTACCTAGACCAGACAGCTCTGGCCTTCACCAACACAGAGAAACGTTTCTATCTTTATTTATGCAATTCTTTCCTGCAGAGGCAGGAAATGGTTTTGTAGTTATAACCCTTTTTCTTTTTCTTCTTGTTTTTCCAAGTTTGGTGTGGAAACAAATTCAAAGACAAACTCGGCAGATTAGCAACTTTAATCATGTATACTTAATGAGAGTAATTGTATTTGCTGAATGAACGTGGTTTAATACTTAAAAAAATCATGAAACTATTTGTTGCTGGCTAGCACATTCAGTGGAGAGAGAGAGAGAGGGAGAGAGAGAGAGAGAGAGAGGCATAGTTTTGGATCAGAGTTTAAAATTGCATGGAAAAGAGTAGAGACGTTGACAGAAGACAGGGTGCTTAAAAAAATGTTTTAACGTGCAGCCAAAGGACATGGTTGTCACTCACGTAGTTGAACCCTTTTTCAAATGGTGAGCCAAACGGGGTTATGACACGTGGTGGATTCCCACAAATAAAAGCCTTCTTCTAACATGGACCAGTCAAACTCACTCGGCAAACTCTTTGGAGATTAGGAGGACTGTTAGAATTCAGCAGTGTAGAACATTCTTGCATGTTCAAGTAAAAAGAAAAACTTAGCAGTGGGAACTAAAAATTTTGAGGACTTCGATTTTCTCTCTCTCTCTCTCTCTCTCTTTGTCATCTTATGAAATATATATATATATATATATATTTTTACTTTTTGAACATGTAAAATTTTTGTCTTTCAGTAGTATTTTTTGTACTTTTTACTGTTTATGACCATCCTACAATTGTAAATACAAGGGTTTTTTTTTTTTTGGATAGAATTGGATTGAATAGCTGCTTCCGTGGTTCTGGTCTGCCATCTTCTAAACAAGAACTCAAGTCTTATTCGCTACAATAATATTTAAAACTTAAGTTTATATTATTCTGGTGTTTTAACGCGTAAGCTCAGTTTCCAATGTCAGATCAGAAGAAGAAGGAGCTAGTTAAGTCTCTAATGGTGGCAGCTGGGGAATTAAAAACAAAATCCAATTTATTAGTTGCAGTCTCCCAATTCTGTTTGGAGTGGCTGGTTTCTCCTTTCTTCAAAAAATCACAGGGTGCTAAATAGGGTACAAAAAAATGCACGGCCACAGTGAATTTAAATCCTTAGTTGTGTACTGTAATGTAGTTAAATGCAAATTGGAATTTTATCAACATTGAAATTCGTTACTATTGAGTAGCAGTATTGAAACAATAAACAAAAGTCTGCAGTCTGCTGATGCTTTTGAGAAGCTCTGATATGGATACTAGAGTGCGTGTTAAGATGCTATGGACCACCTGTAAGTCTGTAACTAAACATAATCCTCAGGCTTTAGAAAGCCTCTCATTTGGATCTTCTTCCATTCAATACTTGCTCTCTGTGAGTCCGTGACATAAGTCAAAAAAGGCCAAGTCACGCTTCCAGATTCCATTCAATGTCATGTACTCCTTCTGAGCTCTGACCAATTATTTTATTTTACTTTTACTTTGCGAGTTATGGATAAATACGCACAGTCAAACAGTCCTTTCTGCATGCAAGTAAAAAAATTCACTTATTTTTAAGAGATTAAGGTAGAGTTTTTGTTTAAACTCCATTCCTTGTAACAATATTTTAAGCTGCACAATTTATGGGCACCTGAATGACCTGATTATTTTCTATAACTTCTAATTGAAGGAATAAAATTAATATGATAACCATAAATTAAAAGTTATTTGTCATAAAGTGTGTAGATCATCCTATAACATGCATACTATATTATTGGATATATAATAAATAGATTTAGGGATTTAGGAATACTTGATACCGTGTTATAATCCTTGATCCCTATCAATACTGCACAAGAAACAAATATAAAAAATAAGTTGTTAGTCAGGAGAGAGAACTCCTCTCTTGACCTATTATACAAAGCAAACGGCGTGATTAAATTTTAAATCAAATCTCATATTATTATTATTATTATTAATCTGTGTTTTATTAAAATTGTCACTGATATATGTTAGTCCATAAAAAATATTCCTAACACTAATTTTGTAGTTTCTTGTAGAATAGTGTGTGCTTGGAGCAATTTCAGGAGGAGAGAATAGAGTGCGTACCATGAGGCATGCATTGGCAGAGAAGATTCTCTCTCGTGTGTATAATAAGAAAGGAAGAAAGGTTTGTCTGCCTATATAATAGAAGTGAAAGAGAGTTTTCGAATGTGTGATTCTGTTGTGTGTGTAACGAGATAGAGTTTGTCAAACTGAGGTTTTCTTTTGTATGTGATAAGAGAAAAGAGAGTTATTGTGAGAAAGATTAGATGTATTTGGGATGCTTGTGAGAGTGAAAACTATAGAACATTCTATTGTAATTTTGCTGAATTTTTAATGATCAAGTTATTATATCTCAGGTGATTTTTAAGAGGTTTTTTTTTCTTTTTTTACCTTAAATAATGTATATATCACCTTTAAGAGATTTTTAATTGTATTAAGTATAATTAGATTACATGTGTTAAATCAATCGAAAAAGAGCATGTTATTAAATAGAAGAGAAAAAATATATTAATGTATAATAAAAAAATAATATATTTCTCTTTTGATTGATTTAATACATACAATTAATACAAATAAAAATTCTCTCACAATAATTATATACTACTACTGAATTTTCATTACTAATAATGAAATATATATTTGTTTGTTTTCTTCGGAGCAGTTTGGCTTAGTAATACTGTGATCTTTTAAAAGGACTTCTCTTTTTTTTACTTTAGACATCCTAGATAATTGTGTGTGTTTAATATATAACCACTCATTAACTTGAAAGAAAATATATTTTTCTATAAAATGATTATATGGAGCAGATGTTGTATTTTTAACTTATTTTTTCCTATGTAGGAAACTTTCTGAATGACAAAGCTAAGGCCAACAAGGTTTACCCATCAATTATTAGGATATTAGTGAAGACTAAAGGGAAGAAATGACTCCTCAAGAAGGATAGGGACAGCAGAGAAAAGTAAGGAAAGTTCTTATAGTTGCCTTCCATTAGTGTGGATTACTACTAGAACATATAGTTACCGTCTTAAAAATGCTAAACAAGTCATAAAAGTTTGATACCTACAAAGGGAAGTATCCCAATACTTGTTAACTCTGGAAAATTTCAATTTCATTTGAAGAAACCATAAAAAATAAATATTTACTAAATTTACCAAAACGCAGAATACACATGCTGTCTTCTCTTATTTCTATATATTTTTCATACATAGATTGTATATTAATAAAATAAAATGTCATGATAAGTGATGCCTCCACACGGACGCAGCTGTAAACAAATAATAAAATAATTTTTGGATTCAATTATTCTAATTTCAGAAAACCAATGAATTTTCATCTTTCTTTGTAAGCAAATTGTGCTATACTTAGAACTATCTATGAAGAACAATTATGGTTTTGTATTATTTTCTGGGTTATAGCCTTGAAGTCAGCTTAAGTTTTGGGATTTCAAGGAATTTCTTAATGGCAAGTTAGTGTGAATTAAGAGTTTAATGTAGGCATTAGGCACCATCAAGTCCTTGGTAATTGCTAATTACACGGACGCCTCAAAAAGTGTGACAAGAATACGTGCTGGGGGCAAAGGCAAATGTGCATCTCAGGGATCTCAAGATCCCACGAGCGTCAATCCATAACAACCTTATACGCTCCCCCACATGCATCCAAAGCCAATGCTTCAAAAATTCAGATCCTTTTTCCCTTAACGAACGGGTAAGGACTACTAGATTATTACTGCATCAATTCATTTTTAAGATAAATACACAAAAACTAATAAGGTTAATAAATAATTTTAATTTTTTAAAAACATAGTTGTATTATACTAATTTATCATTGATTAGATGTTAATTGATGTGTGAGTTAGTTAAGTAATTATTAAAATAATAAATGTAAAATTAGAAATAAGTAATAAACAAAGAAATAAAGAAAATAGCATTCTGTTGGAGTCACTAAAATACAACCAGCTTTTATTAATTGGGCTATTTTCCTTGCAAAGCACAACATTTGACCAAAAAGATCCGAGGAAGATACGATCTTAGCACTCAGCAGTACTTCTGAATAAGATCATAATATATATCCTAGTAACCAAACACAAATATGTTTGCATGTGCCAGCTGATTCACCACTTTGTTGCCTTCCATCAAATACTTGGAACATCAATCAGTGTACACGAGAATCCTATGTTATTAATAGACTTGGAGTCCAAATACCCAAAATATCTAATTCAATTTTCATTTTTGTAGGCCTACTCTATCAGCAAGCTGAAGTTAGTCTGCAGACTATTAGACCACATTTGATTGCTAGGTTATTCATTTTTCTGGCCAGTAACATGGTATTTTCAGAAACATTCTATCTTACAATTCCAAACCCAACTAATGAAGGCTATATCTCCTTTAAAATCAGTTCTGATTTAGCCTGTACTATATATATTCAGACAAAATTATAATTCCTTCCAAGCCTCTCATTTCTCATACAAATATAAGTATAGAAAAAGCCATTGAAACTAACAGGGGTTACCTGAGACACAAGACCAAGAAAAATGATGGCTAAATTCATGAGAGTGGAAACTATTGTGATATCACTTATTAGATGTGATATCAGTTGATGTGTTTAACCTGACTATTTTTTTTTCCTTTTTATGTGATATCACTTATTGCAGACATGTTTTAATGTTAGATGTAGGAGAATAGCAGAACAGTTTGGTGTTTTTGTTGTCCCTTAAAAGCATTAACTATGTGATTTTGTAAGTAGGAGCTACTTGGCATTGGTTTTGAATTCATTTTTTATGGCTCGGCTTTGTTTTGGAAAAACCAATTAACTAGAGCATGAATAAAGAGATTACTAATTCATTTGTTATGCTTCTTATAGGATGGTGCTAATGAAATTTATGTGTAATCTTCCCAGGATCAAAATTCATCGATGCATGCAAGAAGATCTTTAAGAGATAACAATAATGACAAGGATGCTTTTAATCGGATTCGATCTCTTTAGATTATATGTCTCGTAATTTTTTTCCATGTCTATATATATATATATAGGATATTTAATCTTTGAATATATTTTTTGTTTTTGATGTATGAGATGAATTCCATTTAATATTTAAAATTTTATGAAATGTGTTTTAATTATTATATTGATTTTTATTATAATTTACAAGAATAATTAAATTTAAGTAAATAATTAAAAGGAATAGGTATAAAGATTGGTTAATATAGAAAATTAATATATATATATATATATATATATATAAAAGGGTGGTCGACAATCACATCATTTCTTTTTTTAAAAAAGCTTCAAATAAATATTAAAGGCAATTAGTAACTACCTCCAAATTTAAAAGTTTTTATTTTTTAAAAAATATAGGAGCAGTTCTAAACTACCTTCAATTTGAGACAATTTTGTAGAAAACATAGAGGCCACCTTTAAATGGATTTTTAGTAACAGTTAACTGTTGCTAAATGACACCAAAAAATAGATTTCCAATGGTTATTGTAAACTGCCGTCAATGTATGCAAGGTGGCCAATTTTGTGGCAGTTTGTGGAACCTCTCCTAATGTACCACCTCCAATGGCTGGGCATAACCACCCCTTAAATAGTCCATTTTTTTAGTGGTTCAGTCATTCACTTAATAGAAGTCCTACTAAGTAAACACAATATAGGAAAATAGAATTAAAGCCCTATATTTTAATAGGATTCAAAAACATCCTATAAACATAAGAACCTTGGTTTGGAAATAGCCAACATTTGAATGAAATTATTTCATTATCATGTCCCAAAATACATGTACACAACTTAGTAGTTTCACATGATATGTAGAATTAAGTTTTCTCAAATCTCTAACTACATATATTTCTATTATGATAAATTTTCAAAAGATAATCGTAAGAGAAATCAATTATTAATGTAATACCCCCGGATTGTCAAAAAATTGATTTTGATAATGAAATGACTTTTTGGAGAATTCGAAAAGTGAATTTGAAAATTTTAGGAATTTTGAAATTATAAATTCTGAGATACGAAGTGTTTAGATATAGTAGAAATAAATTATATGAATTTTAGTAATCTTTTGAAAATTGAAGTTTTCATTTCGAATGCTTATAGAATAAATAGGAATTAATTTCAGGAAAATTTCAAAGAGATTGAAACTAGGGCTACCCAACAAAAGAAAAATTATAGTTGTTATAAAGGTAATTAATTTAATTAATTTATGTTAAAATTTCAAAGTTGCTAGCAATCAGTGAATATGTTAATTTTGGACTCGAAATTGAAGAAAATGATGGAAGTTACTAAAAGGAAAAATCACAAAGCTTGTCAAGGAAGAGTCAAAGTAAAAGTTGACTCCAAACTTTTTCATTTTTACCCTCCAAAGCCAACTCCTTTTTCTTCCTTTCTTATGCCACTTCTATTGCATTCCATGTAACCCATTTAAGCTTCAACTTAGAGTTAAGCTTTCATGGTGATTTTTCATAATTTCTGCTGCTAATTCCCCTCATCTTCTTCATATTGGTACGAAAATCTTGTTAATTTATTAAGTATAACTTGAGTTATGAATTTTTGAATCCAAAAGTCATTGTTCATTTTCACTATTCATCTTATGAACATATATGAATTTTTGGTGTTTATGTGGCTTAAATCTTTTATTTGGAGCTTATTTCTATGAAATGAAATCATAATCTAATGGTATTTGACTACTTGATGAAAGAAAACTATTGAAAATCCAATAATCTGGCATGCCTTTCTTTCTTGTTCATGAATAGCATTGAAGACCTTCATTGGATCCTTTTTACCTCTCTATTCTCGATCACCTATGTGAGTAATTTTTACATCTCTTGTGAGTTGTAAAATAACTAATTGATTGTGGGCCATTGAATTGTTGTTTATATTGAGGAAAAATAGGTATAATGTGGTCATATATCATAGATTGAGTGTGATTGGAGTTTTTATTATAAATATAGTTTTACATTTAGAAAAGTTTGGTTTTATACTTAGTTCTTTTGTGATTAAAGGATGGCTAAGATAGCTCATGAAGCTTAGCTAAGCAATTGAGAGTTATCCTTGCAGGAATGGCTACTTGCACTATAAACTTGTATAAATTTGGATGTGTGATCAGAATTGTGAGCATGATCGCGAGCCTAGAAACTTGAAATTCAAGTAGAATCGTTTAGAATTGCAAGAGTCAAATGCGAATGCCTTGATTCGACTTAAGCTAATTTAGTTCAAAAGGTGAGTCTGCTTGCCCTAAGTTGCAAACATTCGAGAAGTCCAGGACTACATGTGATCTGAATCGTAATTAGGATCGAAAATAGGGCTAGTAAAGGTCAATTTGAATTATGCAAAGTGAGTTCAATTTTTGATTCAACTTGCATTGGCCTAAATGCATAATCAGCTTTTGTGATGATGATTGCAAAATAAATGTAAGGAAGGGCGATTTGAATTGTGAGCCCTAGAAATGAAAAATATGTTGAATATTTCTAATAACCTATAAGTTAATGATATACTGCCTATAACTTCTTCTCTGTAGTTGTATAAATTGTATGATTAGGTTTTGGAGATGATTAAATGACTGAATGATTGATTAACTGACTATTAACATTGCTTGAATATGTTGGAAATTAAGTAATAAAATCTGTAAATTTAAATGATATGGATCCTTGGAGTGATAGAATAATTATTGAATGCTTATATATTGGTGCTATGGCAACAATTTGATGATTATCATGACAATGTAACAAAGAAAATGTGATTGTGAATGAATGTGAACTTTGTGATATGGCTAATATAAGAAATGATACAATTTGAAAGCTTGAGAATTCCTTATGAGGCATAGGATGATAATTGATAATGATCATAAGTGATTGATATGATGAGGGGGTGAACATGAATTGGACCTTGGATTTGCGCATTTATTCTGTAACCTATAAATAAGGCTGAACCCTAGAGGGATAAGGCTGGTGATTGTGTTGGTTTCGAATAGAATAGAGTAATAAGGAAAATCTTGATTTCGTTTATTTATTTTGTTTACTTATCTTAATTGTTATTATATGAAATGCTAAAATGATATAATCTAGTGATATGGTAAAACAATCTGAAAAATGTGAGGTTTGATGATGACTGCCTGAGATCATGAGAAAATTATGGTTCTTTGTAAGATGTTAAAGATAATATTATGCAATGCTATTTAAAGGTTAGTTTCTATGACCCCATGACTTAAATATTGATTCTGGTATGAAATATAATTACATTTGCTATGATGTCTATGCATTTGTTATTGTTGGTAAATTTATAAGTAGAGATCTATTTCATTGAACCATAGACTCACTCTTCTATAGACTATTTTTCAAATTTTCAGAATATTGCCATTGTTCCTCTATCAAAACGTAAGGATGGATGTTGATCCTATTGAAGTAACCGCTAATATGTTCATAACCATTGTAGATAGTCCCTTAGGAGCTTATGAAGTTAGAATTCAGTATGTTATCATACTAAACTTAGCAGGATGTGAAGTCCTGTATGAAGTGGAGATTGCATCCCTAGAACCCCTTAATGTTTTATTATGAAGGCCATGGGATGGTTTGATTCTTAAGGTATCTACCATCAAGTTTCTTTTTTGCTAATCTTTTGAAATTCTGTATATAGTAGGATCGTAGGGTATCCATGAGGGCTTAGTTAGTTCAACATATACTTTTGGTTCTATGATAAGTTAGAGGTTAATCTAATTTTTTGGTTCCATGAGGGCTTGTCCTCGTGTTGACATTTGGGGTAGTGTAGAGGATGACTTACAACTTTTAGATCATATTTTTTTCGAAAACTTGATGTAAAACTACTAACAATGATGTTCCTAGAGGCATGTGCCTTATTTGGGCAATGCCATTGTAAATTATAAAAATTATATTCATATCTCAATATGTTTTCCTTTTCCTTTGATTAGATATGATTAGAAAATATTGATGCAAGTATGAATAGGAATGGATACTAGATACAGGTTAGGGGTTGGTGATATCAATGAAGGATTAATATTTATGCTAGTCATGTTTAGGGATTTGGGTTATGATAATTAACTTTGAGCTTTTTGACAAGTAGTTTATGTAGATGCCAAGTAAAAAAAATGGATGATCAATGCCATGTAATTATAACTAGCGAGATTTTTTGTAGTAGACATTACAAGTGATCATTTTAAACGATGAATGATAAAGGTCTAAAGATTTGACTTACAATATATTAGAAAACTCTCTTAGCAACAATATACATTGACTATACAAAAACATCTTATAAACAAGTACAAAAAAAAAATTGCATCCATAATGCTTCTATAAATAACTTTAACAGTTGTTTTATACCATGCCCATAGACAATTTGATGTATATATGTCAAATTTAATATTTGTCAATAGAAAATATACTTGTTAAAGTTATTTCAAAACTCAAAAGGTTTTTTTATACAAAAGAGGTCTTAATAAAATTTAATCCCTTCATTATGCATATTTTTTGATAAACAGATATATATATTTGATAACATGAAAATATATAAAATCAGATCTGTAACACCCGAAAAATTTAGAAAATAAAAAGAGAAATTTAAAAATAAAATCTAAAATTGGAAAGGACTAAACTGAAAGGTTTTTAAGGACTTAATTGAGAAACTTCAAAATCGGGTGGGACAACTTTTGGAATACCCCAAAGCTTATGGGCTAAAATGTAATTTTGGGCCAAAATTGGGCCCAAAATCGGCCAAGCCGATTCCAGGTCACAAAGGGGCTGGTATTTTCGACCCCTTCTCCCGAAGCTTCCAGCGAATTCGGCCCCCCTATCTTCTTCCTTCTCTTTTCTCTTCCTCCACCGGCTTGTGCTCTCTCTCTCCCTCTCCCCTTCCTCTGGCGAGCTGGTCCGGCACAGTCCTCCTTCCCCTTTTCCTTTATGGCGGTGGCAGCTTACAAAGAAGGGAATGGACGTCCCTCGATTTGAGAGCAGCGCACATCACCCTTCGGCGTCGTCCTCCGTGGTCGGCATCTTCGTCGACGCCGCTGTGTCCGACAGATCGAAGCCGCACAATGGAAAGGTGGACAGCTTCTCCTATTCTTCTTTTCTGGCGAGGTCAGTCTTCTTCCTCCCCTCCTTCAGCCC
>JANHAO010003363.1:0-26396 GCA_026873985.1 Saraca asoca
AGTAGGATCTTCATAAGATTCATTATCAGAAATATCAAGATCATCAAAAGTTTCATCATAAGAAGTATTGGTTTCATCTGTATCATTTATATAAGAATTGTAGTAGAGAGTAGGAAATTTTTTAACCTTCAAATTTTGATGCTTTGCTAGAAGACAATGCTACTCTTCCTTTTTGTTATCAGCCTCAAATCTACAGTCATAAGTGATCTCCAAGGTATCTAAGATATCTTTTGCTGTTTTACACTTTGAAACTATGGAAAACTCATCAGTAGGTAATGAACTCACAATAATCCATTTATGTTTAGAGGCAAGTGAGTGTTTTCTTTCTTCTTTATCAGACCACAAAAATTTAAATTTTAGTTCAGGAATTTCATTGACAAAAATAATAGGATATTCATAGCCAAATTCCAAAATCTCTAACTTTTCAACATCTATAGCTTCAATGAAAGTCTTCAATTTAGATTTCCAAAAATTAAAGTTTTTTGAATCAAAATATGGTGGGTTATTCAAGAAAGAACCATCAGAAAAGATAGGTGAGCATAAATCCATTTTTTTGACTGCACAAAGGTGTATCAAGAGCCAAAGCTCTGATACCAACTATCGATCCCAGTAAAGAAATAAATTTGTAGAAATAAACAGAACTTATCCTTTTCCCGTTGGGGAAGTTGTATACACTTTTATCAAATTCAATGTTATTTTAATAAGTTACGTAGAAAGCTAATATCCAAAAAGTGTTAAAATGCTTAGGGTTAAAGACTATTAATAAGAGCAATTAAGATGTAAGAAGGAGAAGAAATTTGAAGATACAAATTTTTAAAGTGTTTCAACTTGAATTGAAACTACAATTCAAGTCTACTCCACTTGATTTTTCTTAACTGAAAGACCTTTCAAATTGAAAACAAAACTATCAAGATTGACAGGCTCCTAAAATGTTAGTCTTTACAATCAACACATAAGAAATTCACAGGTTTCTTGCTAACTTAGAAGAATTACACCAGGCTCTTCTAAACCTATACAGATTTCTAATACCTAGAAATCACAAATGAATGAAATTGAAAAAGGATTGAATTTTATAATACCAGAGTTTGAGATGAATATCTCAAACAAACTACAATAATCTTAGATGAACCTTGATCCAGAAATCTTGAAGAATATCTCAGAAAAATTAATGAAGTAGATAGAAAATCGCATTTTACTCTTTATCAAACTTTTTTGCACTGGAATCTTGGAGAAAAACTATGAAGAATCGTTTATATATTGAAGGCAGTTGGGTGTGAATAACTGCTATAACCATCTGTAACAGAATAACTAAATTTCAGTTATTGCATCAATTAACACATCGATTACAGTTTATTATTACTAACTTATCGGTGTAATAATCAAAATGTCATAATTGCTTACAACCTTAACATCAATTAACACATTGAAGTATCCAATTTTCAAAACCTTCGATGTAAAATATTTTCCTCATGCATCGATGTTGCATCGATTATGATATTAACTTTTCACAAGTTCTTCAACATATTGATGTGTATATCGATTCATGATATAAAAAATAGTTTTATAAAATCTTGTTTTTCTTCAAGCAATTTTGAAATAATTCTCTCTATCTCATTGTTTAATTAATAGTTCTACATCAAAAATCATCTAAGATTATTTACAAAAGATCCCATCAAACAAAATAAGTCCTAAAACTAATCTTAGATCTTTTTGAAGCTTGAATCAAAATATTTTTGAACCTGTAAAACAACAAATCAAAAGCTCTACAATATACTGTTAGATAAAATTATTTTTCAACATTAAAACTAAGGAAAATATGAAGCTTAGAATGATCTAGGCTAACAGCAAGAACATACACTAATACTAATTCTTTGAATAAGTACTAAAACATAACTTGTATATAGTAATTTAGGATACATTACAATATGTAATTAAAATCACCTCTAGAAAGAAATAATGACATTTCCAAACATATGACAATTTACCACAAAAAAAAAAAGAAAAACACAAACAACAAATGATATAGGTGCAAGCAAAATATGTCCCTTTTTGGGGATGACCTTAATAGTAGTGACCGTAAAATACAAAATCTAGTTAAAAAAACATAAAAAATAGTGGGATATAGATCTTGCATCAAAAACGAAATATCTCTTTGGAACTAGAGAGTAAAGTAAGGGAGTAAGGATGGTGATTTAGTGTGTCTGAGTCGATTCATAACCCGAAATAATAAAAGACTTGCTAGACCTAAACCCATCATAGTCAAACTTGATGAGTATAATTTAGATCTAAACCCACAAACCTAAACCTAGTCTTGTCTTCAAATTTCCTTTTTTTTTCTAAAAAAACTAATTTACTTACACATATGCATGTTTACTATTGCTTTAGGTGTACGATTTTGATTTTAGATATTGAATTGATTATAATCACCTTAAAGGTATGCCTATTATTTTTTATTTATTTAATTCATAACAAATATTTTATGAGCACTACTATAGCATTTCAAGGAATGCTTTGAAATTGAAGTTCTGAAGTATGTAATGGTGTGAAGATGAATACACATGATATTTATCAAATTCATCAATAACACACAACAAACTCCCTACTTTGAAGCACAATTTCAATAAACAATTTTTAGCCATTTAGGATTTTCCATATTTTATTGTGATTCTATTTATTATATAATGGATTTGTTAAAAATATTACACCTCCTTTCCTCCATTCCTCCTTTCTTTATAACTACATGAATTTTGGTTTTTTTTTGTGTAATAATTTTTTACTTAAATGTATCTAAAATTATGTGGCTCGCACAAGTTTGGACATATTTGGTCTCTTGAAAATTAGAAACCTAATGTGGTCCCTATAATATTCAAATTCAAACAAAGTAAGTCCTCACTACTAACTTTAATCTAATTTGTAATGGTGATTCCAATGTGCCATTTTCTTTCATTGTGGCTTCTAATAGGCCACAATGTTAAGAGTGTTGATAGGCCAAATTTACTCATTTACAAAGCATATGATTTTGCCATAAATTTAACTTTGTCTTCTTTTCTAAATTTCACCTCAGCTTATCCCAATTGTGTTTGTTCATTTAGTTGGCCTATTCATCCTTTTTTTCAAAATTTCACATCCCACCATTGTAGTAAAGTAGAAGATAGATGGTGAAAGTGAATATTCTCAAGTTTTGAGCTTCATTGATAGAGCTTGAAATGTAACACCACAAATTTTTGCATATGTTCTACAATAGAATTTTAACTATCTAGAGACTAAAACACATAAATTGGATAATAAAGTAAACACATGGGATGGAATTTACTTCACTAGGCAAATCCAAAATGAGTCAATACGTTACAATCGAAATTAGAATAGTCATTGGATACGAAACAACACATCAGATCCCTGTAAGGAAGTTTGGGTGAATTTCTAAGACTAGGAAAGTTTGGATCAAATTTTGGCCATGCTCAAAACCTCTAAAGGTATGGTATTTTTCTATGAACAAATGCTCTGAAGTACGTAAACAATTAAAAACCTTAATAAAAACAAAATAGTATTATTTTAAATGAATAAATATCAAACTTAAAATTACTTTTAACTTAAATTATTTTAGATAATAATGAAGGATGAAAAGCCTAAAAATGTCCATAGGCCAAATTACTAAATATCCTTTCACATAAACTTTAAGTCCAAATGATCAAAATGCTCTTGAGGCAAAGTGATCATATTGCCCTTATCTTAATAGGCAAATGAAGATTTACCTGTTAAGTCTCTTAAGGCCAACAACCATGAGGAGAGTAAAGAGAAAATATTCTTCATTTCCCACTTATCATCTTCTCTCACCTCACCTCCTTTTCTTATTAAGAACCACCATTGGAGAACTCTAAGCTTTTTTATCTCTTTCTACCAATTTCACCTTACTAGAAAGGTTCAATCCTTCTCAAATTTAGGTATGTTGTTCTACTCGCTACTTTATTCTACCCTATGTTTGTTATTTTTTGTTTTGGAAGCAAATATCAAAGGGAAAAAATGATGGAGAGTTTCAGCATATGGGTTCCAATGACAAGCTTTTGAAAATGTAATCTTTCTTATACCTTCTCCTAATGATTTTTAGATGTTATATGGAAAGATTTTTAGAAAAAGATGTAGTGTATAATTTGTAGCAAATTCCCTACTAATTCCCTCTTCTTTTTATCTTTTAAATTCTAGATCATCTTCTACCTTCACCAAGTTTTCAAATCTCTTCCTAAGGATTTGTGAGTGATTCTTACTCTTTCTTAAGTAATTTATCATTATCAATTGTCTATGTATGTATGTATGTATCTCTTGAAAATTTGAATATTATGATGATATATTATGTATATAAGATTCTTACTCTTCCTTATGTTTAGAGAAGGAATGAGGTTCCTTCATAAATGACTCACAAGAAATGAGGTTTCCTTGTTTTGATTTTATAAATTACATGATTTTGGTTTTATACAATTTTTGTTTTATAAGGAGGATTTTATTTGACATTTTAAAGTTTTTTGAGGTAGATTAGACAAAAAACTAGAGTTATAAGGGTTGCAGATGAAGTTTGGGGACCACATTACATGAGAGTTATATATGTATGTATATTTGTATGATTAACTAATTATGTATATGGTATATTGATGATTATAGCTGATTTTGTGTGATAAATGGTTAAGGAGTTGTATATGATTTGACTAGATCAGGGAATTAGCTATGACTGAAGCATAAGTAGATAACACCATATTTGGCACAAATGCATAGCTCTCGATTTTATTAAAGGAATTCCAAAGGAAATAGTTTCTATAGAAGGTATTGAATTGATTTCAAGAGGAGATTTATAATAAGAGCTTGATTTTATGGTATATACAAATTTGAAAGAGTAAAAATAAAAAAGTTTGATTTACAATTGTTTTGGTTTTTAAAAGAAATTGCATAGCACCCTTGACTTCAAGTAGGTGAGATTTATACATTAAGGTTGTTAGCCTTCCCCTAGTGGGGCTTTATTATTTATAGGATAACTTAAGGGACATAATTTAAAAATTAGCAGTAATAGACAAGTATAAAATTTGGTGTTTATTATTCAAGGCATGTATGCTAAAGAAAGATTAACATATATGAATGAAGTTGTAAATGAAAATGTTTTATTCTGTAGTGCACATGCATTTAGAACCATTTAGTTCATTGAGATGCATAACCTGAAATCCAACTTATCGGCTTACTTGACCACAATACGGTAGAATGGTAAAGGACAATCAACTCCTAAATTAGAGGCCTAACAATATTTCAGTAGAAAAAAAAAAAGCTAACCATAAGATAGTTGACACTAGATTTTTACTAGATTTAAACATGAAATAGATAATAATATTTATTGAATAAAAACATTAAATTTATACTCAGGGATACCTAATTGAGAATTCAAAGCATAAATATCAAATCTTCCAACTTCAATATTGTGTCAAATTTAAAAAGGAAAACAATGATTTATTTTTAAAGCATACTCATCCAATGCTATTACAAATGAAAGAACAAGGAAGAGATCTCTTATTGGCACTGATATCAAATTGATGCATAGATTAGAGCCTATCTAAGGACAAGGCACCAATCTTTTTCTCACTAAAATGATCATAAATATATTTGCGAAGCATAGTTAAAGAAGTCTTCATGTCTTTCGCCTTTTCCACATTAAGTTCCTCCACAGTATTCTCCCACCAACCATTGTCACAATTCTTCTCTTCTTTCAATTGTTTTAGCATCTTCCCTCGAATTTTCTCAGCCTCAAGTTGATGAAACAATGCATTGTGTTTCTCATTGAGTTCATCAATAACTTTTTGCCTAAAAGCCTCCAATCGTGAATAGGCACCACCCTGTGGTGGATTTTCATTGATGAAGCGATTGGTTATTGATTCAATAGAGGAATTGGCAAAAGAAAAAGGTTTTCCACATGGAGAGAATAAAACGATGCCAATATCAGCTCCGCAAAGAGTAGCAAGCTCGTTAGCCTTTTTGTAAATGCCTGATTTACGTTTTGAGAAAGTGACAAGCTTACGATCTTCACCTTCTATTTGCTTCATCTCGATCTTTTGTTTTCCTCTCGTTTTCTTTCCCTCCATGTTCTATATTCCACTAGACAAATACACAATAGAGAGAAAGGGAAGAAGAAAGGTTCTGCCATATGTGTTTGTTGAATTCACTTATATACATAAAAAAAAGAATAGTTACATAGAGAAGCATAGAAAGAATATTAAATTACACTATTTATCCCTATAGTTTCACTTAATTTCCAATTAGGTCCTTATAGTTTTAAAATTTTGAATTAGATCCTTATACATAGTTTACATTTTTAATAAGATCCTTCTTGTTATTTTTTCTTCAAATTTATCAATATTTGACATAATGAACAATAATTTATTAATGGTTTGTGGATTAGGAGAACATGATCCATCATTTCCTTATAAAAACAAAATAACTTGGTAAAATATCCATATTTTCTCTATGTTATGTGTCACTTAATATACAAATGCAAATGGTATTACAACTTTACATTAACAATCGTTAAGTTACCTCAACAGAGTGATGTCCATGTATGCTAGTTACTAACGGAATTAAGAAAAAAGTGATGGGAAATATCCTATTATAAATAAATTAAATATAAGGATCCAAATCTAAACTTTTAAACTATAAGGATCTAATTAAAAATTAAGTGAAATTACAAGGAAGAATATGGAATTTTATCCTTAAAAGAATTATTATTATTTGTGTTTATGTATTTCCTTAAAACAAAAAAAAAAGATTGGTTAGGTGGAACATGTTAAAAGGAAATATAATTATCCTCTTATATACATATTTCCTAATTGATGGATGCTATCCATATGAGGAATTAATTTCCTTATTTAATTTTGAAAACAATTTTCGCATCAACCTTACTCATTTTGACATCTTTATTTGTATATTGCCTTATAAATCAATGTTATCTATATAAGGAAAGAATATCCCTAATTGCCAAATTCAAATAATATATAAAACAATTTTCACATTGTCAATCATACAATTTATTACCTATTAGTTCAACATTATTTATACAAAGAACTAATATCATAATTTGTCCCATCAAAATAATATTTTGAAACAAATTTTACTCAATCATATAAATTTTGAAACCTAAATTTATGTAATTCCTTATAGAATGATGTTATCTATATGAGAATTAAATATCTTTGTTTGTCACATTTAAATAATATTTTAAAATAATTTAACCTTGTAAATTACCTTGGTTTTAAAATCCATATTTATGTATTTCCTTGTATATTGACATTATAGATAATATCATGTTTTCACGTTCAAATTTATTGTTAACTTAATTTCTTATTTTTTTAAAAAAAAGTAAATTTAAAAAAGTAAAAAATCTCAAATTAAAAATTTTAATTGCTTTTATTGATTATTTCCATTTTCCATTATGAGATTAAAGAAGACCCCAACACATACCCCTTGGCTAGCCTAGGATCTTACTTAATTTACTATCTAGCTAAGCAAGTCTTATTCCTTATCATTCAAGTGTATTAATAAAAATGTGTATGTTTTTCTTAGAAAAAAAATAGAAACAAGTGAATGTATGAAATAAAAGATAACATAACCACATAAAAAACAAGTGAATGTATAAAATGAAAGACAACATAATTACATAATCTCAAAATATGATAAAACACATAATCCAAAAATTTTAAGTAATATGCCCCTTGTACAATTCTTTGTCTCTATGAATTAGATGGGTAAGCATAACTAAATAAATATGAATTTCCATAACCTCACTCAAGAGGGAGAAAATTCTATTACCTTTTATTAGAACCTTGATTTGGCGTATGAAGAGAATTTTGGAATATTAAAAAATTTAATGCAGCGAAATACTAATTTTTACTAACTATGTACCACGTTTAGGGTTTAAAGGAATTCTTTTATAATTCATATATTTAATTACTCATTATTTATTTATTCACTACCTATTGATCCATGTGCTTGTTTAATTATGCTAAAAAGTTTGGAATTGGGCATTTGCTTGATTAATTCCAAAATTTATTTTGGAAATTCAAACATAATGTATAGTTGAGATATTTAGAATTTATGGAAAATTATTTAGTTTCGGTATAGTTATGTGGGCATGATCTTGATTTTAATTCCTAAGGGAATTTGGTGCTCTACATGTGTTTTAATAAATTAGAAAGGGGAAAATATTAATCCATATGACTCATTAGTATAAATGGGCCTTAGACTTCAAGATTAAGGATAATAATAAGAAGAATACTTGACTAGATGGGTTGGATCTTGGATCATTAAGTGACCATGCAAATAAACACAAAAAAAGGGAGACAAAGAGGCCCAATTTTGGCTTATGTGTTAGAGTGTATTGTGGGCCTTTCTCACAATGGGCTAACCAATTTGCAACCTAACATATTTAAAAATAAAAATAAAAAGGGTATTAGTACATGTGACCCATTAGAATGGGTGTGAGTTGATAGGTAAAATGTGGATCTAATAAAGTGGGCCTTGATACCATTAGGTAAGCAACAAAAAATATATATATAAATATATATGGCAGTTGGAGTCCACTTCAACACCTCCATAAAAGGAAGGTGCCGCAAGTCTCCTCATGGAAAAGAAAGGGAAGTTATGGGTCATTAACACCTTAGAAGTAATCTAAATAAAATAAAAATATACTTTGAAAATGAAAATAAGAAAAGGACCAATGAGGGAGGTGGCTTGTTTGAGTAAGAAAACAACCTCCAATATGGTGCAACAGCTTGAACTAGTAAGAAAATAGGCTCATAATTATCTTATTTTAGCCATCATTGCATTTTAATCAACAAAATTAAAACAAAGCCAAGCATCAAACCCATTCCCTCCTCACTTTTACGGCTACCCCACTCCAAAATACAGAGAAATTTCTTTCATTTCCATCTCCCTCCTCACTCAAAAGCCTTCTTCATTTTTGAAAAGAAGAGCTCTATTTTTTTTTTTTTTTTGCTAATTTCAAGCAAGTAGATGATCTTCCTCTTGCTATTTCAATCTTCTCTTCACATGCATGTTGATTGTTGAGTAACTATGGGTGTTTTTCTTTTAGGATGAAGTGCTCCATTTCCATCAAGCTCATCCTCTTCAAGGTGAGTACCCTATCTACAATCTTAGTTTTACAATTTTTTGACTCATTCACTAAATTTCATGTAGAATGGGTAGATAGATTTGACTTTTAATCAAGTAGAACCTTTAAATTGTTTCTAATAAGATTTTGAAATCAAATTTGAAGAAATAAATATGCAAGATGATTAAATTATGAAACATGCAAAAATATGTTTAGATGCTCTTTGCATGTTGGAAACCTTGAATAATGGAAGCAAATTTTCCACTTAAAAGCCTTAATATGTTTTGGCTATTAGGGGAAATATGAAGGATTTTTAATTTTAATTGTGCTAAAATGATAACATGATTACAAATAGTTCAAGTGTGAGATTGCATGTTGAAATTTATGGACAAGGAAACCTAACACCTTAGAGGGTAAGGCCCTAGAGCTTAGCCTCATGTTTGAAATATTAAAATTTTCTTGAGTTAGGTTTTGGTATAAAGATTGAACTTTTATGAACATGCATGTTGATTTTTATAGCAATGCTTATTTAAGTTGCCTAAATGGTTGTTCTAGAACCATATATGAATATTACATGTGTCTAGTGAATTAGATGATTGAAAATTTGGAATATGTGTAAGAGCATAGTTTTGGCCACTTAGGGTACGCATGTGAGATATGTTTCTTTAAATTTATATATGGCTTATTTGACTAGTATATTTTTGTATAAAATCCTATAGGAAACCATGTGTAAAATCTTGCATGTATGAATCAAGAAAATTTGGAAAATGGGTGATGAGTGGTTTAGCCACTTGAAGTGAAACTACATGAATTAGATGTTATAATTGTTAAATGGACTTGTTAGACTTGTTATGTTGAGATTTATGTGTTTGCCAGTCTAATCGATGAATGTTCAATCATGCATAAGCTACTTTATTATATGGGTCACTAACTTGTTTACATTTTGTGGATGAGAAAATTTTCTTCTTGAAATAGGCCTTATGGCCGAATATGGGGGCCAAAAAGAGGTTAAGTGTTTTTTTATCCCTTGTTTGAAATGCAAGATAGATTAAGTGTGGGCTCATGTGTTATTTGATGGTAAGGTAATATGAAATGGGCTTATTAGGCTCTAGATAGTATTGAGTTATTATTATTAAAGCAAGCATATATAGTTAAAATAACTACATACACATTAGAGGTTTTATGAGTTATTATTGTTAAAGCAAGCATGTATTAGGCTTGGAAACACAAATGAAGACTAAGATAAAATAAAGAAATTAGGGAAATAAATAACTAGAATAGAATTGGAAGAATAAATCCAAATTTCTATATAAACATGTGTTTTGGCCCTAATGACTTAAATAGCAAAGAATTGGACAAAATAATTATAATGTGTGAATGGGTGTGTTTAGCCAAGCCCTAGAAAGGGTTATATTATCTTAAGTTGAGAATATGGAAAGTCTATGAATATGGTAAGAGAAATATGGGTGATATAAATGCTTGCAAAGCACACACACAATATAAATTTGAGGAGAATAGATAAGGTTGGTTTCGGAGGAATAAAGGGGAGGAGAGATGAATAAGGTTGGCCTGAAAATAATAAGATGGAAAAATATTACTTGTGAATGCATGTATCATTTGTCTTTGATTATGGCCACAGAGGAATAAAGGGGAGGAAAGATGAATAAGGTTGGCCTGAAAGTAATAAAGTGGAAAAATATATGCTTTTGAATCATGTATCACTTTTCTTTTATTATTATTATTATTATTATTATTATTATTATTATTATTATTATTATTATTATTATTAGATTTTTTTATTATAATTACGCTTGAATGTGATCTCATGCAAGTATGCAAATGTGTATGATTATGCATGAATATGTGAATGAGTACAGTTATGAATGAATGAGTATGAGAATTTTGTATAAATTATGTAAGGATACATACATCAAATATGGTAATGCATGAAAGAAAGAATTATGCATAAGATAGGAAAATGAAAACAAATTATGCATGGGCAGCCTTTGAAATTATACTAAACATGATTATGCTTCTAAATTATAACTAAAGAGTAAAGCAAAAGGAACACAAAAGTGTTAAATAAATAATATAAGACACTTCCTCCATAAATGAATATACACAAGTGTTGTATGTTAGGTACAACAGCAATAAAACACTCAAGACTACTAAAATTACTAGAGTACTTTTGTATGAAGTTTACTCACAAAGTCTATATGACTCACCCTGACTGTAATTCATCATATGTTTCTAAGTCAAACATTTACTATTGACTTTAGTGATTTGATATCTTTTTTCAATTAAAAAAATGATTAATTTTTTGATAAAAAAAAGAATGATCGAAATTCAATTGATACTAGTGGTACATATTATTTTAGCTAAATCAAATATTAAATCAATCAAAGTTAAAACAAAAGCACAAATCTTTTGTTAACAACAACTATTAGGTAAGAAGTTCAAATAGCCTCAAGGCCATAAACTTCTCTAATAAATATAATTGGTTTAATCAAATATTTAAATCAATAGGAATCAATCAAAGTTAAAATAAAAGCACAATTTTTTTTAACAAATATTAGGTAAAAAGTTCAAATAGCCTAAAGACCATAAACTTCTCCATGAATTGAATTGGTGTCAATTCAAAAATTTTATGCATAATATATTTCCAATAACTAAAATTAATTCTTTAATATTATTCTAAAAAATTGCAAGATTTACTTCTAATTCTACCATTACAAGAAATCTTGCGATTTGTGACGAATTTTTTTGCCAAAAATTAAAAAAAATGTTGAAATTAGCTTTCGATGAAATATTCCATCAGAAATAATTTTTGATAGGCTTTCCAATAGATATATGGCCAATTAAAAATTAATTTTTTAAATGTATTTTCACAATTCATCAAAAAATTTATTGGAAATTAATTTTTTATTTTTAAAGCGATTTCATCTGGAATCTATAATTTTATTTATTTATTTATTTTTTGCAATTTTGGTACTTAATAAAGAACTTATAACTAGGTAATTCCTAATTATCCAATCTTAAATCTAATACAATCTACAACTTCTAAATCTAATTCAACATGCATTAAAAAAGTGTAATAAAAATTATAATTAGGTAATTCCTAATTGTCCAATCCTAAATCTAATTCAACTATCAATTTCTAAATCTAATTTAATCCTAAAATTCATAAATCTAAGTCAAATTAAGAAAAAGTAATCAATAAAAATGTAAAATAATGTGTTATCAATAATTTAATCTATCTAGAATTTTGAATTTTACCTTAGAAATGCATAAATGAAACCACACAATGATTGAAGAGTCCTAGTGTGCAATGGGATCCTAAACACTTTGAAAGATGAAGTGAGGAAAGTCGGGGATATGGTTTGCAATTATTTTCAAATTTTTGATAGATTTTTTTGTTGGAAATTCATCATACATTAAGTTCCATTGGGAATACTAAGAAAAAGTTTTCCAAATTCATGTCAATTTTCCCACGAATTCATCCATCATTAATTTTTTCTAATGAATTTCCAACAAACTTTTTTCGATCACTAATATGCGACTGTCTAATTTCTTGTGCTCATCTCCAATGGATTTCCCAGTGCAAAAAAACCCATTGGAAAATTCCCTAAAAAATAACATATTTTCTTGTAATGTACAACAACTTATATTTAATATAGTTTTGCATCCCTTTTAACAATTTATTTTTCTCCCCCTTCATCAATAAATCTTCTACATAACCTCCTTTTTGTGATGGTGAATGGTAAAGTGAAATTTCTTACCTTTAATTTGTGTAAATTGGATCCTAAGAATAAACTCAAGTACAAGCCATTCTGGCAACTGTGCATTATAAATTTATGATTTTTCCACCATTAATTTATTTACTTTGATCCCACTAATTAATTATAATGAAAAAAAAGAATATAAAAATTAGAAAACATTACCATTGCATCTTGAAATATTTTACTAACTTAATAAAGTAGAATATTAAGTGAGAGCATTGTTTATTGTGAAGTTGCAAGGAGCTAATCTTGAAATGTAAATTTTTTTTGTAAAAGTAAAATAAAAATATTAGAGCGATAGATGAAAATAATTAGAATAATATCAAAGGAGTTCTCTCTTATTCACAATTGTGTATAATCCTTATTACAATCATTTATATGTAGGGCTCCAAGTCCTAAAAGAGAATTAAAGATAAACATAACTAAGATAATTATAATATCCTAAATTTTCTAAAATCATTTTTGGAAATGAAATAGGGAAAATAAAACGTTCAAAGAATTTAAAATTATAGATCTGGAGTTATGAGAAACCCAGATATAATAGACATAGACTATATAAAATTTTAAAAATATTTCAAAAATTGAGTTACTGTTATAAAGGTTCAAAGAACAAAAATTCGTATTTTTGAGAATTAGTTTTTGTAAAACTTTGAAAATATTGAGACTAGGGTAACGAATATTGGAAAAGTACAAAATTATAGCTATTATGAAGGTATTTAATTTAACTAATTTGTATTATATTTCATGGTCATTGTTGAATGGCAAGTATGTTAAATTTGAGTTTCAAACGAAAGAAATAGGAAAATTTCTAAAAAAGGAAAACGATCAACTTATAGTTATTGGAAAGTTGACCTATTTTTCCCATTTTACGCTCCTATTAGTCAGCTTTGCTTTTTCTTTTTCTTGACTTTAGCCTAAAGAAGTCATGCAGACTTCATCATCTTCTCTCTCTATCTTTAATCTCTCTTTACAAGCCTAAAGAAGTCATATAGACTTCACCATCTTCTCTCTCTATCTTCAATCTCTTTACAAGTAAGCTCACTAATTCTTCTTATTATTTTTTCAAATTTTAACTATTGACTCTTCTCTTTGTCATCTTTGTTTTGATATCAAAATCATGTTGATTCATTGGGTAAAACCCCATATATGAATTTTTGAAATTTGCTGCCACTATTTACTTTACTATTCAACCCATAAATCAACTTAGTTTTCTGGAATTTTAGAGTTTGAATTTGTTAGATATAGCTAGTTTCTATTAAATTAAACCATAACCTAAATATAAGCTTAGTTGAAGAGATAAATCCTTGGGAAAGCTAATAGACTCTCCTTTCATGTTCTTGAAGAGTACAGACAGACTTGATGTGATTAGCTGCACTTTTGTGTTTCCAGTTGTCAAGGTGAATATCTCTTATCATTCTTGTGAATTAATATATATTTCTTGCTTGTGATTTGTTGAAAATTGGTGATAGTTGATGAAAATGGATTTTGAAATTGTGAGGCATAATTTATGATTAAAAGGATTAATTAATAAAATGATTAGTTTGTGATTGAAATAGTTAGGTTTTGTTTACACTTGAGCTATCAAAACATGTTGAGATAAGACCCTATAATGTATAATTGAATTGGGAATTATCTTCCCCTATTTTTTTACTATTGCTTGCAATTTTTACTCGTGTGATTTGAATCACAGCTTTTTAAACTAAATCCACAATCATGCTCTTAAAAACCTAATGGTTTTGTTCTTATGATACAAATTGCGATTTGAACTAGATTCAAGGTGATTTGAAACCTTGCTCACTCTGTTTTTCGATTCTACTCATGATTCTGATCACGTTTAAAATTGGAATTCTTAAATGTTTGTACATTTTGGTGAGCAGACTTGCATAGTTAACTAAATTCCTTTGAGTCGAATCGAGTCTTCCTTATTTAAATTCCTCAATTTTGATTGTGATTCTACTTAAACTTCTTCAATAATTCTGATCACATTTCTAGAAATTTTTGCATTTCTTGACTTGTTTTTACACCTCTTGAAGCTATATTGGATTTTACTTAGTTTAGTCTTAATTGAACCTTATGTATCAATAAAGAAACCTTATTGTGATATTGATGAGGTGTGATGGGAATAATGAATTCGATTCTAGATCTATACATTCTAAATTAATAAGTGGGATAAGGATGGATTGGAGGGACAAGGCTGGATCAGAGTAACAAAAAGATTTACATTCGTTGTTATGAAATTTTTTAATTGCTTTTTATCATATGGAATGTTGCAATATAATATCATGTGATTAGAATACATAGCGAGCCAAAATGATAATCATTGGCTATGAAAGCCTAACTCGATACAATGTTCAAAGGTAACATAATGTGAATATCTTCATATATGAATCTCTAATGATTGATAGATGCTCATGAAGGATTATATGAGAAATAACCAACTAGATGAGGTACGAATGCTTGTATTTGTATATGTTGTTGTAGTTTGGTGAGTTCATAAGTCTGGTAAGTTTTATTCACTGAGCCACCGACTCATTCTTCTGTGGACTATTTTTTTTTTTCAAATTCTCAAGATATTGTAAATACCATGCCTAAAAATTAAGATGGACAACAATCCAATGAAAATCATAGCTGACACATACATCACCATGGTCTTGAGTCCTCTAGGAACCTACCAAATAAATATCTACTACACCATTATCCTGAATCTGTTATGATGTAAAGTACTACACAACATTGAAATTATTTCATTGGAACCACCAAATGTACTCTTAATAATGGCCTTTGGGTGGTTTAACCCTTAAAGGTCATCCATCAAGATGAATACAATTTTACTATCTTTTTGAAAGCTTGTAAATAGCAAGGTCACAGGGCTTAGTTATAGTAACATATGTTTTTGCTAATATGGTAAGATATAGGTTAATGTAACTTCTTTTAGATGCCCTATTTTTAAGAGTGCATTTGCTAGTTTTGAAAGTGGAAGTGGACCCTAGCATATAGGGTTGATAGAATTTGTTTTGTAAAAATTGATGTAAACTTACATACAAGGCAATACTGGTATTTTGCTTGTTAGCCAGTGCTAGTGTAAATAATATGATATATGTATATATTTCTTCATGAGTATCCTTGGTGTTAAGTTTGTCATGATTTTGTAGCCCTTTTAGTAGGATAAGATAATTCTAAGAAAAACCTAAAATAGGGATAATAGGTATAAACAATAAAGACTAGCGAATATTTGATAAGGGAATGATATTCACGCTAGACAAGAGTAGGGCCTATAGATAAATTAAAGTGATTTTATAGACATCCAGATAAATATAATATTTATAATACTCCCCTCTTGCATGTTTATTTTATAAAAAAAAATGCCTCATTAGAACCTTCACTAAGAAAAAACCCAATGGAAAAAAATCCCAATAAAGGAAAAAGAGTACATCATTCTTTTAGATAATAATCTACCTCATTAAAAGTTTTGCCAATAAAAACCCAGTGCAAAAAAATTGTCAAGGAAAAAAAATGCAATATGAGTTTAACTCCCACTACTAGAAATATTACTTAAGATCACTAAGTTGGTATAATCTAATATTATGAATCAACTTCTCAAATGTTGATGAAGGAAGTGCCTTCATGAATAATCTGTTAGATTATCACTTAAACAAATTTATTGAATATTAATATCATCATTCTTTTAAGGATCATAAGTGAAAAAGAGTTTTGGTAAAATATATTTTGTTCTATCTCCTTTAATGTTTCCTCCTTTCAATTGAGCTATACAAGTAGCATTATGTTCATACAAACTTGTTGCAATATTTTTATTAGAATCCAAACCACATGCCTCTTGGATATATTGCGTCATTGATCTTAGCCAAACACATTGTCAACTTGTCTCATGAATTACTATTATTTTTGCATGATTTGAAGAATTAGCAACTATAATTTACTTTTTTGAATGCCAAAATATAATTGCACCACCATATGCAAACAAATAGTGAATTTGAATACAAGCCTTGTATTAATCAAATAAAAATCCTACACCTATTAGGAGAAGTATTGTGTCTTGCTAATAGACTTACCAAAACAGCTATATTAAGATATGTATTATTGGCAATATACATTAGCACATCAATTGTACTAAGATATGGTACTTCAGGATTAAGAAGTTCTTCATTATTTTTAGGAGGCTGAAAAGGATCCTTATTAGTATCAAGTGATCTAATAATCACTGGGGTACTCAATGGACATGATTTATCCATGTAAAAATATTTTTGGATATTTCCAATGAAATTTGATTCATGAATAAATATTCTATTATTTAAATGCTCGATCTATATACCAAGACAAAACTTTGTTTTTCCAAAATTAATCTTTCATTTCAAACTCTTTTTTAAATACTTAACTACCTTTGGATGCACTTTATGAATTCTAATATTGTTCAAATCATCAATATATATCATAATTATAGCAAAAAATTAGCACACCCCCACACTTAGTTCAAATGTTTAATTGCATTGAGCTCTTTTTTCATTTTTTTTTCTTCTTTTCTTTTCTTTTCTTTTTTTTTTTTGACCGTTAAAATGAATTACAATTGTCTTTTCACTAAACAATTAGCACATCCCCACACTTATTCAAGAATACATCCCACTAATGTATTAAATGCTCTATTAACACTTAAGGTTAGAAAAAGATAAACACATTCAAGGCTTCACTTTCTAATGGGCTATATAACAAACAAAAAAAAGGGCCAATTAGGCTCAAAGGGGCTCAACAATGGTACATTGCAAGGTTGACTAAAAGGGAAAAGTGACTCAATCAAAGAAATGCCTTAATCCTATTTATGCATGCATGTACTAATGTAATCTCCAAAAGATTCATAGCAAGTTCTAGAGCAACAATTTCATGAAAGGAAATCACACACAAGAAAGAAGAGGAACTTGAAAACAAAAAAATGATCTAAATTAGCTCAAAATCTCACAGGCTATATGTCTACCAAAAACCAATTTACAAAAATTTCAATTTTATCACAACACTAATCAAATTTAGGAATCAAGACGTAAGATAATTTATCCAATCATGCTCCATCAAAATCAATTGCAATCTACTCAAGGCCTAAACAAACTCATTAGTGAAAAATACCTAAAACAAAGGAAAAAAGAATTTTTTTTACTAGAATTTTTTCACACAAAGCAAAACAAAAACAAAGCAAAAGGCAAAAGAAAATAAATCTAAAATATCTCTCCTCCCTCCCCCACATACACCTAAATTTTACATGGTCTTCAATGTAAGCACAAAATCATTAACAAATAATGGACATATAAAATAAAAAATGTAAGGAAAGAAAGCAAATGCTTGGGTTGCCTCCCAAGAAATGCACTTGTTTGATGTTGTTGGCTCGATGGTCCATTGATTCTTTTTTCAACCAGCATCATCTACATAAAACGGCTCTCTTAGCTCCACTTCCTCTCTTGCATGCTCTTGGAAACCTTCAAAGAATGGCTTGAGCCTATGCCCATTGACCTTGAACATCTTGTCAGCTACTAAACTTTTAATTACAATTGCACAATAAGGAAACACATTAATAACAACAAAGGGTCCAATCTAATGGAAATGCAACTTACTGGGCCTTAATTGAAGTCTTGAATTGTATAGTAGAACTTTCTACCTAACTAGGAATTGTTTCCTAACAATCATCCTATCATAGAATGTCTTGGTCTTTTCTTTGTAAATGCATGAATTTTTATAGGCCTCAAGTCAAATCTCCTCTAATTCTTGCAATTGTAATTTCCTTAGCTCACTAGCTTCATCTATCCCTATGTTACAACACTTCATTACCTAAAAAGCCCTATGTTGTATCTCCACAAGAAGGTGACACTCTTTGCCAAAAATCAACTTATAAGGAGACATCCCAATTGGTGTCTTGTATGTTGTTCTCTAGACGCATAATGCATCATCCAATCTCAGGCTCCAATCTTTTCTACCTGTCTTCACTATTTTCTCTAAGATGAACTTCATCTCTCTGTTGTATATTTTAGCTTGTCCATTTGTTTGAGGGTGATAAAGTCTCTATTGGATATTTTAGCTTGTCCTTTTGTTTGAGGGTGATAAGGTGTAGAAGTCCTATGGAAAAATTTATATTTCCTTAACAATGTCTTAACTATTCTATTGCAAGAATGGGTTCCGTGATGACTCACCAAAGCTTTAGGAATTCCAAACTTACTAAACATGCTAAACTTGACAAAACCTACAACAACCTTAGAATCATTAATCCTAGTGGCATTTGTTTCCACCCACTTTGAAACATAATCCATAACAAGCAAAATATAAAGGAAACCACAAGATGAAGGGAATGGTCACATGAAATCAATGCCTCACACATCAAAAATCTCACACACAAAAATAAGGTTTGCATCATTTTATTTCTACAGGTCAAACTACCCCTTCTTTGACATTGTTCACAACATTTGCAAAACACATATGCATCATGAAATTAAGCAGGCCAATAAAAAGTATAATCTAATACTTTCCTAGCTATTCTTAGAGGTCCAAAATGTCCACCTCAAGCATAAACATGGCAAAAGGAAAGAATAGACTAAAACTCAAAATCAAGCAAACATCTCTTAATAATCTGATTAGAACAATATCCCCACAAGTAAGGATCGTCATATACAAAGTGCTTAGCATCATTTTCAACTTCTCTTTCTTGGCTTTACTCAAATCAGCAAGTAAAGTCCAAGTAACTAAATAATTCACCAAAGCAGTGTACCAAGGAACATTACCTTGAAGCTTGAAAAGCTACTCATCAAGGAAAAATCATGTAATAGCAATGGATCCTCTTCTCTTACCAACTTATTCAAGTGATCTGCCATAAGGTTTTCAGTTTTTTTCTTGTCGTTACTTTGAATATCAAACTCTTGCAGCAACAGGGTCCATCTAATCAGTTTGGGCTTTGCATCTTTCTTGGAGAGCAAATATTTCAAAGCTATCCTTAGATCCAAGCAAATAAGAACAAAATTTGTCTAAGGGAAACAGTATAGCTAAAAGCTCTTTTTCAATTGTAGAATAATTACATTGGGTTGGATCAAGAGTCTTAAAAGCATAATGAATCACATAAACTTGCTTGCCAACTTGTTGCCCTAAAATTACTTCCTAGGCATAATTGCTTGCATCACACATGATCTCAAAATGCAATTCCCAATTAGGAGGCTAAATGATGGAAATAGATGTTAATGCAGCCTTCAACTTGTCAAAGGCCTCCCCACATACTTGGTTAAAATCAAATAAAACCTCTTTTTACAACAATTTGGATAAAGTCAATGCTATCTTAGAGAAATTCTTAATAAAAACCTGCATTGCCAAGAAAGGAAGGTACTTCCCACACACATGTGGGGTAGGGTAAGCTCAAGATCAAATCAACATTTGCCTTATTAACCTCAATGCCTCTACTTGACATCACATGCCCTAAACTATCTCCTACTCAACCATAAAATGATATTTCTCAAAATTCAGAACAAGGTTTATCTTTATGCAACGCCTAAGCACAAGGGTCAAATTTTCCAAGCTTGCATCAAATGAATCACCATAAATAATAAAATCATCCATGAAAACCTCTATGCAATGCTCTAAAAAATCTAAAAAAAATGCTTATCATGCACCTTTGAAATATGGCAGGGGCATTGCAAAGTCCAAAAAAGTATCCTCCTATAGGTAGATGTTCCAAAAGGGCAAGTGAAAATGGTCTTCTCTTGGTCTTTTAATGCAATCACAATCTAAAAGTATCCTATGTACCCTTTCAGGAAGTAATAAGGGCATTTACTAGCTAACTACACAAGCATTTGGTCAATGAAGGATAGAGGATAGTGGTCTTTTCTAGTTAATGCATTCAACTTGCAGTAATCAATACGCATGCCAATCATTTTGAATTCTAGTTTGGACAAGCTCATTATCTTGTTTTTTCACCATAATGACCCCTTAGCACTACTTGAACAAGGCTATCTCGTTTGCTGTCTGAAATTGGGTAAATGATTTCAACATCTAAAAGTTTCAGGATCTCTTTCTTGACCATATTCATCATAAAGGGGTTCAATCACCTTTGAGACTCTCTAGTTGCTTTGGACTTATCTTTTAACAAAATTTTGTGTATGCACATGGAAGGGTTGATGCCTTTGATAGCTATGATGGTCCATCCAATTGCTAACTTGTAATTCCTAAGCACTTTGATCAATTTCTCAACTTGTTCTCATGTGAGATTTTTGGTTATGATAACTGGAATTGTTGCTTCCTCTCCCAAGTATGCATACTTTAGGTAATCTTGTAATGGTTGCAATTCTAAAAATAGTGCTTGGACCAGAAAAGGCAACAACTTGGAAGTGGGAGGAGGTAATGACTGCAGCTTTGCTTATTCAAATTTCAATTGCAACTCTATAATTTCAGGTTTCATCTCTAACTGCTATTTTGCAATTCCTACTTCTAATTCATCAAGGTTATAAAGTTCAAGTACATCCTGCACTAAAGGATCAAACAATCAATAGCAAATAAGGAACAATTATCATCAGCAACATTAGCAACAGGATATTTCATTGAATAAAAAATATTGAATTTCAAGATATGACCATTAAATTCTATAATTCAATTACCAGCATACACATCTATGTTTGTTCTTGTAGTATTCAGAAAAGATCTCTCTAAAATAATGGGGGTTAAGTTTCTGGTTGAGGAATCATTAGCCATATTCAAAATGTAAAATCTGCCAAAAAAATGAAACCATTCACCTTCACCAAAACATCCTCAACAACTCCCTTTGGATAAACATTAGACCTATTTGCCAACTAAATTATCACACTAGCTTCTTTAAATGATCCTAAATATAGAGATGCATAAATGGAAAGAGACGTGACATTAATGGATGCACCTAAATCTAGCATGACATGTTCAAATCTAGTCTCACCAATGACACATAGAATGATAAAGGTACCTAGATCTTTACATTTTTAGGGTATTTTTCTTTGAATGGCAATAGAAATAGCCTCCCTTATAGATAAATCAAAGCAATTTTATGGATATATAGATAAATACAATATTTATTACACTCCCTTCTTAGATGTCTATTTTATAAAAAAAATATGCCTCATTAAAATATTCACTAAGAAAAAACCCAATGGAAAAAATTTTCAATGAAGGAAAAAGAGTATACCATTCTTTTAGATAATGATCTGTCTCATCAAAAGTTTTGCCAACAAAAACTAGAGAAAAAATTGTCAAGGAAAAAAGATGCAATATGAGTTTAGCTCCCACTAATGGAAATATTACTTAAGATCTCTAAGTTGGCATGATTCAATCCTATGAATCAACTTCTCAAATATTGACGTAGTAAGTGCCTTTGTGAATAAATCTACTAAATTATCACTTGAACAAATTTATTACATATTAATATCATCTTTCTTTTTAAGATCATGAGTGAAAAAGAGTTTTAGTAAAATATATTTTTTCTAATCTCCTTTGATGTTTCCTCCATTCAATTGAGTTATACAAGCAACATTATCTTCATACAAACTTGTTAGAATCTTTTGATTAGAATCCAAACCACACGCCTCTCGAATATATTGTGTCATTGAAATTAGCCAAACACATTCTCAACTTGCTTCATGAATTGATATTATTTTTGCATGATTTGAAGAAGTAGTAGCTATAATTTGTTTCGTTGAAAGCCAATATATAGTTGTACCACCATATGCAAACAAATAGCTAATTTGAATACAAGCCTTGTATAGGTCATATAAAAATCTTGCACATGTATAACTGATTAGTTCTGATCTAGACTCATATGAATAAGATAGTCTCATATCATTTATTCTTTGAAGATAATGAAATATATGTTTATTTCCATTCCAAGGTCTTTTCTTTGGAGAAGTATTGTATCTTGCTAATGGACTTATCAAAAAAGCTATATCAAGATGTGTATCATTAGTAACATACATTAGTGCATCAATTGCACTAAGATATGGTGTTTCAAGATCAAAAAGTTCTTCATGATTATTAAGAGGCTAAAAAAGATCCTTATTAGCATTAAGTGATCTAATAACCATTAGGGGTACTCAATGGTTGTGATTTATCCATGTAAAAACATTTTAGGACATTTCCAATGAAATTTAATTCATAAATAAATATTCCATAATTTAAATGCATGATCTACATACCAAGACCAAACTTTGTTTTTGTAAGACCAATCTCTCATTTTAAACTCTTTTTTAAATAATCGACTACCTTTGGAAGCTCTTTATGAATTCCAATATTGTTAAAATCATCAATATATACCGTAATCATAGCAAACTCGAATTCATATTTTTCTTACAAAAACACAAGGATAGATAAGATCATTTTTATTTCCTTTTCTAACAAACATTCATTAAATTGATTGTACTACAAAAAAAAACATAGTTTTGATGAAAAATTCGAGATAGATCCATCACAAATGATGAATTTTTGATGGATTTTTGATGGATCATGGTGACTAGTAAAACTATGGTCAAAAAAATTTTTCATTGAAAAAATCCATCATAAATTCATTTATGTAGGATGTTGAGGTGATGATTTTTTTCATATAATTTTTTTTCTTTTTATCTGCTTGTAATCCATCAAAAAGTCATTGAAACTTTGTCGTAAATCAATCAATAAATTTGTTGAAACTTCTATTGAAAAATCCATCCAAAAATCATCAAAAAAAATCATTGAAAATTCTTTAGAAAAAAGGATAATTTTTTAAAATTTTATCTGATATAATTTTTAAAAATTCAATTTTTAAATTTTTATTAAAATTATTTTAAGTAGTATTAAAAATTGATTTTAATATTTTTTAATTTTAATTTCTAAAAATTAATATTTAATTATAATAAAAAATAAAATATAGTGCACATGAATAGGTATAAATATATGAAATTAATAAAATAAGTCATGAATTATATTATTCAAATTAATGATCTATGAAGCATATTATTCAAATAAAAATATAACTACAACCCAAGATCATCTGAGAAAAACTGATTATCAATCTCCATATCCTGTGCAACGTCCTGTTACTATGGTTGTCCAAGACCTCCAATTATTGTTGCTGTTTGAATCGCCAGCTAGGATGGTTATGGTGGCAACGATAAATACACATAAGGAAGAGGCGGCTAGTATTAGGCAGGGGCTGATGGTAGTATGAATGATGATGAGTTAGAGAAGGAGGTGGTGGAGTCCGACTTTGCTGCTATTGCTACTGCTACTTAGTCATGAGGTACTCTATCTAAGTGAAAATCTTTTGCATCTATTATTGCATCTTAGTCAAAGTGTGCATGAGTTAGTCTAGTGTAGCATGTGACAAGCTCTCAGCATGAGCTATAGTAGTTGATGCAGTTGTCCCCACTATGGCCTTTAACCCCAACCAATAAACTCACCCTTTCTTGGTCTCGCCAACAGTGTCCATCGACAAATCATGATCAAATGGCCCACCACATCACTAGTTATGTCCCCAAAGCCTTTACCTCTTTATGCTAGAATCTTGGCCAAGTCCTCTTTTTTTTATTGAAGTTCTCCAACAAATTAAAATAATTAATTATTTGATATTATAAATGTAATATTTTTACTAACAAAAATGCAATAGAAGCTATTTAACTGTGTAGCTCAAGGCAAAACCCACTAGCCGTCCTTCTAGGTGTGGGTGCAGCAGAACAAGCTATCCATGAACGACTCCACCACAATCTTATGTGTTTACACAACATGAAAATTTTCATGGACATAAATTACATTAAGTTAAAATGGCATAAATAACAATAAGTTAGAATAATGTTAGCATGCACAACCTAAAATCTATGACAATTGTCGAGATCGATAAAGATAATGCTAAGTTAATACCTAAGGTGAGTCTAGGTCGAATCCACAAAAGGGGTTAGATATTTTCTAGTTAGAATAGGAACTCAATCAAATAATTTAAATGCAAAGCAAACAAAATCAAAAATAGAAGGGAAAATCAAATGAAAAGGCTTTCAATCCAAGGGATTCTTGCAATCAATTCTATTACTGATCCTTGATATAATTATTTCATTCCCTCTTTGATGCTTAGCCAAGAATCTAATTAAATTCAATACCTAATTAAATCTTATTAATTTCATACTAAATTGGTCAACCAATCCCATGACCTAATTAACCCTTATTGTTGAATCAGTTGTAGCCCAATACCTTAACCAATAAGATATGAAAATACCAAGACTAATTAATTAATTTACCCTAACAACAAATTAACTAGTTACCTCCAATTCTCTAGGAAAATTAATTTATCCCATGGCAAATTAAAACCCTATTATTACTCCAACCAAACAGCCATAAACAACAACAAATTGCCTGTAAAAATTCAACTAACAATAAATCATAATAAATAATTAATTAATTGGTTACTGTCAGGTCCCTTATAAAGAAATTAGATTGCTGAAAATATTTGGATCTTGCCCTTTTCTCGTTGGAGAATTGTAGACACCTTTGTTTTATTTTGGTTCAATATTCAAACAACAAATATGATTATGAATAGTAGGATTAAATGTAAAATAGCAGAAAATAATAGTTATGCAGTAAAGATTAAAGATCAGTAGACACAAATTTTTAAAGTGGTTCAACTTGAGTTGAAATAGCAATTCAAGTCTACTCCACTTGATCTTTCTTAATCGAAAGAATGAAAGCTATCAGGATTTACTAGACTCGTGAAATGCCAGTTTTACAACAAATACACAAGAATTTGATAGGCTTCTTGCTATCCTAGAAGAATTGAAATAGAGTTTTCTAAACCTAAACAAAAACACATGATTAACAGGTTCTTGCTAACCTATACAAGATTTCTAAATCCCCAGTAAACTTAAAAATAAAGGAATAGAAATAAGAAAGGAATAAGAAATACAATACCAGTGTTTGAGATGAAAATCTCAAACTATCTAAGATTAACCTAATAGATCTTGATCCAAAGCTTGATAAAATCTCAGAAATTGATGAGGTAGTAAGAAAAATGTTTCATCTCTTTATCAAATGATTTTGCACTGAATTGTATGAAGAATTGTAAAGAAAAATGGTGAAAGATCATTTAAATAGGGGAGGAAGTTAGGTAGTTGTAACTATTATAACCATCTGTAATAAAATAACTAACTTTTAGTTGTAGAATTGATTGTCACATCGATTATAGGTGGTTACAACTAATTAATCAATGTGGCAATCAAAGTGTAGTCTGTTATTTATAGTCTTCACATCAATTATTGCATCGAAGTAAGTAATTTTCCTAACTTTTGATTTGAAATAATTTTGGAAAGCTATTTCTAACAAATCAATGTGAACATCAATGTATATAGATTTTAAAGACATAAATCGATATGTAAATCGTTGTATGAACTGAAAAATAGTTTTGTAAAATTTTGTTTTCTTCAAATAGTTTTTCTACCTCATTGTTTAGTTAAAAAGTGTTTGGATCAAAAATC
>JANHAO010003364.1:0-26299 GCA_026873985.1 Saraca asoca
ATTTAAATAATTATATATGAATTGTTTAATTCTTATTTTAATTACTTAATAATTATTTATTTACTTAATAATTCTTATTTTAATCGCCTAGCCTTGTTTATTAAAAGTTTGCATAGGTTGTTTAATCATCTTTTACACAAACTCCCCTCTAACTTTTTTTCTTTCTAACTTTTGCTTTGATTTGCAACAATACAGCATAGGTTGCTTCTTGGTTTGTAAGCTTGAGAGTTGGGAAATAAAATCTATTGAGAATTGAAATTACACAGGTTTGACCCATCTCCTTTGTTGTTTTTATGACTTTTCACCTTCTCCTTTGTTGTTTTCATGACTTTTCGCCCTTTCCTTTTTAATCTCCTTGGAAGAAAGTTATTTATGTTTACTATATTATGAGGTTATTTGTTCATGACTCCAAAACAAAAAATATGTAAATCTTCTATAATTTTCATTCTTGGATAGGTAGTGTACTAGCCATGATAATGGACAAATCTTGGATTACTTTACCTAGGAACATGATTGAATATGCAAAGGATTTAGAGGCTTTTTTTGGATTTTGTACTTTTAAATCGATTCATTGAAGGAAAAATAAAATGTTCATATCGTGATTATAGATTTAGGCAATGGTTAACTAGAAATGAGGTATATGAATACTTGATACTGAAACAATTTCCAGCTAGATACACAAAGTGAATTTGGCATGGGGAATCAAGTGTTGCAGACACCTTAATTAGTGAGCATCATGGCAATAAACCATCTACATCAAAGTCCCATTATAAATGATGCGTTTGGGATCTTTAAACACAACTTACATGAACTTGAAGCACCATCAGAACCAATTGCTAAAGATGAGGAATTAAATCTAAACGTGGATTAAAGTGAACAAACTAAGGAATTTTATGAGTTAATTAGAGATGAAAATCATGAATTGCATGAAGGGTGCTTTAAGTATTCAAAACTCTCTTTTATAGTCAAACCCTAGCACATCAAGTGCTTACGTGGGATTACTAATCAAACAATATCCATGATATTAGAGTTGTTGTATGATGCATTTGCTCATGCAAAGATCCCTAAATCTTTCTAAAAGGCCCATAAAATCATTAATAAGCTTGGACTTAACTACATAAAGATACATGTATATCTAAATGATTGCATGCTTTATTGTGGCGAGGATGTAGATAGACAAGAGTGCAAGAGATGTCATAGCTCTAGATGGAAACTAAAGGGCAGCACTAATGGAAAGGCTGCACCTGAGAATAGAAAGAAGAGAAAGAAAACTCCTGCAAAATTGTTACATTAATTTCCACTTAAGCCATGTTTGCAAAGATTATTCATGTCATCTAAAATTGTAAAGCACATGAAATGGCATACTATAGAGAGTAATAATGATGGTTTAATGAGACATCCAAAGGATTTCAAAGCATGGAAGATGTTTGATTCATCATACCCAGAATTTTCTTTAGATCCACTGAATGTGTGACTTAGCCTTGCTAGTGATGGTTTCAACCTTTATAGGAATTTAAGCACCAGTTATAGCATATGGCCATTTATTTTAATCCTCTATAACTTGCCTTCTTGGATGTGTATGAAGCAAGCCTATTTCATCTTGTTAATGATTATTCCAAGAAAGCGAATGCCTGGGAATGACATAGATGTCTACCTCTAACCTCTTATCCAAGAATTGCAAGAGTTATAGAATGATGGTGTGGAAACATATAATGCATCAACAAATAAAATGTTCAAAATGCGTGCAGTTTTAATGTGAACGATTAATGACTTTCCTAGACTCAAAAACTTGTCTGGGTGGAACACTCATATTGGCTTGACTTACCTAGTTTGTAACTTTGAATTTAAGCCTCAACATCTTCCATAAAGTAAGAAATGGTGTTTCATGTGTCATTATCGCTTTCTAGATGCATCTCATAGGTTTAGGTCTAATAAGTCTTAATTCAATGGAAACTCAAAGTTGAGAGAGCCACTAAAAACATTCTCTGGTTCTAAAATTTTGGAATGGCTAGAAAATATTGATGTCATATTTGGAAAGGTGCTTGAGATGAAAGAAGCAGGAAAAAGATCTCAAGATACATTAGCATATGAAAGTGAAAAATAATAATGGAAGAAGAAGAGTATATTTTTTCAACTTCCAGATTGGGAATTTAATTTGTTACGTCACAATCTTGATGTTATGCATATTAAAAAAATGTATGTGATAATATGATTTATACTTTATTCAATGAACAAGGGAAGACAAAAGACCCTTTTAATGCTCGTAAAGACCTACAAGCAATGAATGTAAGGCGAGATTTATGGGTTGATGAGAATGGGAAGCACCCTCTGACACTTTTTGCAATGACAAATGCCCAAAAGGATATATTTCTCTGTGGATTAAAGAATGTGAAAGTACATGATGGATATTTGAGTAACATTTCAAGATGTATTGATTTAAGGCATCACAAGCTCTTTGGATTGAAAAGTCATGATTTACATATTCTCATGGAATAATTATTGCCATTGGCATTGCACAGTTTGTTAACAAAGAATGTAAATGCAATTTTAGTGGAGTTGTGTTCATTTTTTAGAAACCTGTGCGGCAAATCTTTGAATCCAATTGAGCTTGACAAGCTTCAAAAAAGAATTGTACTCACACTTTGCCATATGAAAATGTTATTTCATCCATCCTTCTTCACTGTAATGGTTCATTTGACTATTTATCATGTCGAGATGGCAAAACATGGAAGACCCGTCCATTATTGATGGATGTACCCCATTGAAAGGTATGTATACTTGATTTGTTTTCAATAACAATCACATCACTAGTAATGGAATCCTTAACTAATCATATTTGTATGTTTTACTTTGCACTCAATAGATACTTGGGATATTTAAAGTTTTATGTGAAAAATAGGGCTTAATCGAAAGGCTCCATAGCTAAAGGTTACTTAGCTGATGAATACCTTACTTTCAATATATTTAGATGGAATCAAGACAAGATTCAATCGAGTTAGAAGGATTGATGGCTTTTTCAATCATGATGACTCCTATCAAAAGTCATCCATATTTCCAAAGATAGGTCAATCAATTAGATAGGCTTCAACTTCTATGCTAACATAATTGGAGTTAGCACAAGCACACAGGTATGTGTTGTTCAATTGCCTGATGGCTGACTAGTTCATTAAGGAATTGAGGACTCAAATAAAGAGACACCTTAGGAGTCAAACTCGATTAGAGGTAGATATAACAAAAGCTATTAATAAAGAAGTTGTTGAATGGTTTGCTCAACATGTAAGTTTGATTCTTTTTGTCTATCTATAATTTCTCAAATTTAATCTATATAAGTAATATGTTACAATATGCAATCTTTATAGATCATGAATGTCAACAGTCGCATAGAGGTGTCTAATGATTTAAAGTTTTTAGCTTGAGGACCTCTTCGACAAGCGAAGAGTTTTAATGCTTACAACATTAATGGCTTCAAGTTTCACACAGTTGATTAGGAAGAATGGTTGAAAACTCAAAATAGTGAAATTTTTTCAATTGTTAAGTTAGGGTAATATGGAAAACTAGTTAATATCATTGAGTTATACTACCATGGCCGATTCACTATTATTTTATTCAAATGTAAATGGGTCAATACTAACGGGGGTATAAGAAAATATCTATTACAATTTATTTATGTCAACTTCTTTAGTTTGATCCATACTAGTGAGCATGAAAAGCATGATCTATACATATTAGTTTCACAAGCACAAATGGCATATTATATGAATGATGAAGTGGATCAAGATTGGAGTGTTTTTGTCCACTTAAAACCAAGGGATTTGTATGATATAGGCAAGGAAGTGGAAGAAATGATCTGTGAGACTAAACCACTTATAGCACAAGACTTTCAGATGTTCTTTCATAATGATGTTGAAATCATAACCCTTGTGAGAGAGGCTGCAAATGATAAGGCCATGGTTATGCCAGATGCTAGGAACAATATAGACAATAAAGAACAAAATAGCTAGAATTATAGATGTGTAATGATAGATATATTTAATTTTAATTTTACTACTTAGAATTATATGTCTACTTGTCTTTTTTAAGTCTCTAACTTCTATCATTAAATTTTTTGCAACTATGCCTCCAAGAAAGAGGTGTAGAAACCCAAGCAAATCATGGCTCACATCGCATGATCCACCATAATCTTCATCATATGCTCATTCCGATCCTCTACAGCTTCACATTACTGAGCCTCTTCCACCAACCCAGCCTAGGGCACCAATGAATTCTTCACCATCCTACCATGTGGCATCAGATTCTTCACTATCTCAGTAAAAGGTAGTTGATGATGAAGGAGCCTAACAACCATTGATAAATCGTTCACCACCCAAAAGCCACTGGAGAGTCACAGTTATAAGTAAGTGTGTCGTTAATAAAGAATAAAATAGCTAGAATTATAGATGTGCAATGATAGATATATTTAATTGTAATTTTACTACTTAGAATTATATGTCTACTTGTCTTTTTAAAGTCTCTAACTTCTATCGTTAAATTTTTTACAACTATGCAATAAAGAAAGAGGTGTAGAAACCTAGGCAAATCATGGCCCACATCACATGATCCACCACAATCTTCATCACATGCTCATTCCGATCCTCTACAGGTTCACATTACTGAGCCTCTTCTACTAACCTAACCTAGGGCACCAATGAATTCTTCACCATCCCACCATGTGACATCAGATTCTTCACTATCTTAGTAAAAGGTAGTTGATGATGAAGGTGCCCAACAAACATTGGTAAATCATCCACCACCCAGAAGCCACTTGAGAGTCACAATTATAAGTAAGTGTGTCGTTAATAAATAGTATTTATTGTATCTAATTATACTAATCAAACATTTATTTGCAAAATAGATCCTAATGGATGTCAAAAGATGGCAGATGTGAAGATAGCTAATGTATGGGAATTACAGAAGCAGAAGATAGTCATTCCCTTTGATGACTATGGTGCGCCAATGAAAGATGCTACCGGCATATATGGGCAGACGCTGGGACAGTTGGCTTTTATGCTTATTGACCTCCCAATCACTTATGTTGATTGGAGGAATGTGCCTAAGGCTTGAAAGGATGAAATATTTGATAAAGAAATCATGGTAGTAAAAAAAATTGTGCATTTTATTTATATTTGACATCATACTCATTATATAAACTAATAAAAGTTGTTTTATTTATATATTGAAGTTGAGGTTTCACTTTGACATGCCAGATCTTATTGCAAGGAGTTAAACACTTAAGAACCTAAACAAAAAATAGAGGGACTTCAAGGGCAGGATCTAGCATGAGTTCAATGATACCTCCTTAACTTTAGAGGAAATGTATGAAAAGATCTCAAATGGGGTTTCTCCGGATCAATGGAAGATGTTTGTTAACAAGAATAATGAGGAAAAGTATAAGGTAATGTCTAATGTAAGTATACTATTTAATCATAATGTATATGCAAATGTTGATAATAATGATTCATTCTTATTATAGGATATGTGTAAAAAAATGCATCAAATTGCTAGAAGCAACTGGTTCCACACAAAGCTAGCTCTAAAAGCTTTGCCAGGAAAAGTGTTGAATTGGTTTTCTTCCACACTTTCTTATTTAAGTACTGATATATTATCTAAGTTGAGATACACTATCCAAAATTGATATATATTCTCATATAGGCTAAAAAGCTAGGTCATCCAATAGGAAAAATAGATCTATGGTTTCATGTTCATAAGAAATCGAACAGCACTTATGTTAATGAAGCACCCAAAGACAAAGGAGTTAGTTTTTACTTCATGTTTCATATTATAGGATTACACATCCACAAACATGTTAATGAAGTGGATATTCTACTTTTGTAGGAGCAAGTTGAGGAGATTTTATCCCAAGACCCTTCTTTGCAATCTTAGGCCATGTCACAGGATAATACCATAACAAAGGTATTTAGGAGAGAGCACTCCAGATGGCTACAAGATCTAGGCTTTGGACCATCCCCTTCAAATGTGTTTGGCAAAGCTTCTCTATAGTTCAGTGGCATGACATTCGATAGCCCTAATTCTAATGAGCAGATGCAGGCAAAAGTGTAAAGCATAAAGGCAGAGTTAACTTTTGAATGTGAAAGGCGACTGGATATGGAAGGAGCATTGGCATTAGTTTTTCAAAAAATGTTTAGGACAGTGCCTAAAGAAATTGCTAATTTGATAGCCCACCCTCCACTGATAAATTTCTATTCTTCTCTTTACTTGTTGATAATGGATTAGCTATGTTTGTTGATTATTATTGAAGGATTAGTTGTGTTTGTTACTACTATATTTGCTGCATATAAATTATAAGTTAGAGCTAGCTTCTAGGAATTGAATTTTCTACATTGATTTTCTGCCTTACTAGCTGGATGATTTTCTGCATTGATTTTCTACCATGCTAGCTGAATATGCTTTGTAGCAAATATGCAACTTTGCTTTGGTTGTGATTATTTATTGTTGTTTCTAAAGTCATTCATAATTTGCAAGCGCTAGAAATTACAAATCTGAAGTCATCAATTACTAGTAATGTGTCTTCCTCTTGCGATTGATTTAGTTCATGTTCTTCTTCTAGGTTTATGCATAGTGATTTTGTTTTCTTCTTAATGGTGTCATCTTGCTTTATAAACATAATAGTAAGAAAGTAAACTCATATATCTACTAGCCTCATATGAATGGAAGGCAGAAACTGAGTCTTTTTTCTTGCCTTCTTTGCTATATTTTTTTGTTTACCAAACAAAACTTAGACTTTAGGGTATGAGAAATCTACAACCTAGCTAGCTATAACTTATAATCCATAGTCATTTCAGATTGATCACCTAAACAATAGAAAAATCCTATCAGATTATATATGGTGCCTTACAGGATATGATAATGATTATGCTAAGATTAGTAGAATTAAAAAAATAAAAAATAATTTTAGAATGATTTGTAATAATAATATTATAGTTATAGATGGTAATTTAAAATTATGATATGAAAGTAATTATAGATGGACCATCCTTCCCTTTTCTTGATTTTTCCATGCATTGGTTATATATAAATAATTTTCAGGGTTGGTATAATAACTTGCTCTAATTTGATTTTATAGCCACCAAATGCAGAAAGTGAACATGTCACAGATACAAGGCCCTCTTCGTCCGCTGGTTATGACATAGCACCTTGATTTCTACCTTATAATTGTTAAATTATATATAGAGTTGTTGAATTCGAATGTTTAACAAACACATGTTTAAATATTTATTATTAAAATGAAATTTGTATTCAATTTCATTTATTTAAAATGTATACATTTATTGTAAATTATTCTTGTAGCAGATCAATAGATATAGGGAAAATTAGGACAAGGGAAAAAAAATCTAAAACACTACATTTAGTAGTGGTTTTTAAAAAAAAAAATTCAGAAAATTGTCACAAAAAATATTTTTTAAAAAATTTTCAAAAAAAATCTCCACTAAATGTAGTGTAAACTGCCGCCAACAACAAATTTTTTTCAAAAAAAAAATAAAAAAATCATCGCTATATGCAACAGTAACTACCACCAAAAACAAATTTTTGCTAAAAAATTTTATGTAAAATTGCCGCTAAATGCATATTTAATCACCTCCAAAAACAAATTTTTTTTAAAAAAATTCTACAAAACCGCCACTAAATGCAATCAAAACTGCTGCAAAAGCAAAAAAAAAAATTTAATTTCTGGACAACTGCTACTAAATGTGGTGGTAGTCGCTGTAAAAACAAATCTTTCAAAAAATTTCTAGAAAATCACTGTTAAATACAACGGCAAACGCCACCAAAAGTAAATTTTTTTTTCAAATTTAGGGAAAATCATCACTATGTTTACTTTTTCGATAGTTTTCAATAATTGTCGCTAAATGCAAAGAAAACCACCCTATGTACATTATTTCCAACGGTTACAAAAATAACCGCCACTAATATTTCTCAATTCATATATTGGCGACAATTTCGAAAACTATTGTAAAGGGTATTAGTGACGGTTAAAATCGCTAACTGCCACTACATACACAAAAAAAACTGCCGCTATAGGCAAATTTTTTTGTAGTGTTGGGTGTCCCTATATAAGATTTTGTGTTAAGGGAATGAAAGTCAAGGAAGTATAAGATCATTTATTTATTTATTTATTTATTTATGGTATTGATAAAGGGTATACATGATGGATATGGCATGGTGAAAATGAATTGTCTAATATATCTAATAGTTATCAGGATAATGGAAATACCAAAACAATGAAATTAATGTGGGTTTGCATTATCAATTGGAGGATATGGTGCATGATATTGTTGAAGACAATTTTATAAGTGGCCACAAATCTTTGAAAGCTTGTTAAATGATGCAGAAAAGCATTTGCATCCAGGTTGTAGTAAATTTATACAGTTGTCTACTATGTTGAGATTGTTCAACTTGAAAGGGGAAAATGCGTGGAATGATAAACATTTCACAACTTTACTTGAAGTGTTCAAAGATATGCTTCCGAAAGGTAATGAACATCAGAATAATACTTATGAGGCCAAGAAAATATTGCACTCAATGGGTATCGAGTATAAGAAAATATATGTTTGCCCTAATGATTGTATATTATACCAAAAAGAGTACATACAAAAGTTTACATGAGTGCCCAAAATGTTGGGCACCATGTTACAAATTGAAGAAGAATAATGTCGTGAAAAATAAAAGGGCTCCTGCTAAGGTATTATGGTATCTCTAATAATACCAAGGTTTAAACGCATGTTTGTTAATGCAAGAGATATCAAGAATTTAACGTGGCATGCCAATTAGATGATTATTGATGACAAGTTTCGACATTTGACTAATTCTTCTCCATGAAAAACACTTGATTCATTGTTACCTAGATTTGGTAGTGAAGCAAGAAATCTTAGGCCTAAGCTTTGTATAGATGAAATGAACCCTTATGGTGACTTCAGCAGCAAGCATAGCACAAATTCATTTTATTGGTGATTTACAATCTACCTCCTTAGTGATGTATGAAATAGAAGTATATAATGTTATCAGTGATGATTTCAAGCTCCAAACAACCAGGAAATGATTTAAATGTCTTTTTGGTACCACTTATTGAAGACTTGATGATCATGTAGAATAAAGGTGTGTCAGTGTTTGACACACATTGTCAAAAGTTTTTTCAGTTGCATGACTTGATATTTGCATAATAAATGACTTCTTAACTTTTGGAAACTTGTCTCAATACAGTGTCAAAAGACATAAAGCATGCCCTATTGAAAAAATAATACATCTTTTTGTCAACTTAAGCATGAAAAAAAGATATTGTATCTCAGTCATTAGAGATTTCTTCCCTATTCCCACCATTATTGTATGCAAAGAAAGGCTTTCAATGGGAGGGAAAAGCTCCAATGCCATTAATTAAGGATCAGGTTTATGAATGAGTGAAAAATATTGATGTCATTTTTGGCAAACTGTATACATCTGCTAGTGACAAGACTTCATGGAAAAAGAGGTCAATATTGTTTGATTTTTCATATTGGCAAATCTTGTTTGTGAGACATAATCTTGATGTAATGTACGTGAGAAAAAAATACCTATGACATTCTCATTGGAATGCTTTTAAACATATTAGGAAATACTAAGGATGGAGTCAAAACCAGACTAAACTTGGTGAAATGGCAATACAAAAGGAATTAACATCAGAAAAATAGGGTCAACGTATGTATTTACCTCCAACTTGTCATACTATGTCCAAAAAAGAGAAAATAGATTTTTGTGAGTGTCTACATAGTGTTAAAGAGCCGTAAGGGTATTCTTCAAAAATCGAAAGCCTTATTTCAATGAAAAATTTGAAATTAATTGGTTTGAAGTCTCATGATTGTCATGCTTTGATGCAACAATTGTTGCCAGTGGCTATTCGATTGATATTGCCTAAACATGTGAGGTACACCATTATTAGACTTTTTTTTTCTTCAATGCAATATGTAACAAAGTTATTGACCCCGGGAAATTGGATGACTTACAAAAAGAAGTTGTTGTTACATTATGTCAACTTGAGATGTATTTTCCACTTCCTTTTTTGACATCATGGTGTATCTAGTTGTTCACTTAGTGAGAGAGATAAAACTCTGTGGACTAGTTTATTTGAGGTGGATGTACCTGTTTGAGCGATATATAAATATCCTAAAAGAATATGTGAGAAATCGACATCAATCTAAAAGATGTATTGTTGAAGGCTACATAGCTAAGGAGACTATTAAGTTCTATAGTGAATACTTATCAAATGCAAAAGCTATTAGAGTTCCCAAGTCTCATCACAAGGGAGGAATTGCAGGTAAGGGTACATTGGGCACCTAGGTGGTGAGCATCAATCATGAAATGTGTTTTCAAGTACACCCTTATGTCCTGCATAATAGTTAAAAAGTGGAACCTTACTTGGACAAGCATATGACCTTTACAAAAAAGCAGAATCATGGAAAGAATAAATAGAGGGTACAAGCTGAACAAACTGCTCCTTCATCCTTGCTTCCATGATTGAGTTCATTTCCGATTGACAAACACCATATGTGTGTTTAAGACTATAAGATGGTTAGCCACGAGCCTTACATGGAGGTCTTATCTTATCATAGATATGACATCAATGGGTATTCTTTTTACACAAAGGGACAAGATGATAAGATACTATGCAAAATAGTGGGTTACTTGGGTGGCTCAGTCAATACACGTTTCTAGTTCTAAAGATAAAAATCTTGTATACACGAATATGTCATATTACGGGGTCAATGAAGACATATGGAAGCTTGACTGCATCAAATTCAGGGGTGCCTGTGTTTCGATGTAAATGGGTTAAGAATAACAACAGCATCCAAGTTAATGAGTTAGGATTCATATTAGTGAATATTAATAAGGAAGGTCATGAGGGGGAACTATTCATAATGGCATCCCAAGCAAAATAAATTTTTTATATATCATGGATTTGGTTGATAAGAAGTGGTTTATAGTTTTTCAAGTGAAGAAATAGATTGTTGGCGATAAGAATAAAGAAGAGATAAGTGATGATATTGAGGAAACCTCTTTGTTTTCCTTTAGGATTATTTTCGATGAATGATGAAGACAAGTTGGAGAAGTTCTGCGTGCGAGATGATCTTAGTAAAGGGATATGGGTTGAAGATTCTCCTAGAGAAATAAAATTAGAAAAAAATTGAAGGTAATTAATTGTATTTATTGACAACTATATAATTTTAAATTTATATGCTTATACTTGATATATTATGTATTTATTGTATATAGACAACTAACTATATAATTTTTAGTTTTAATGCTTAATTATACTTGACTATGTGTTTATTAAAATTAAAATGGCTTGATAATTAATTATTTAATTTCAGTGGAGCAGAAACCGTCTCATGAAGTAATTCAATCATCTGGTAATAACAATTTATATAGCCTTTTAAATATTAATTTGCTTATATGGAATACATATATCATTTTCTTAATTTTATAAAAAAAAAATAAAGTTCTATTTTTCAGGTAAATTGATTATGGGTTGAAATTCTTCTAGAAAAAAAAATTAGAAAAAATTGAAGATAATTGTTGTGTTTATCAACAGTTATATAATTTTTAATTTAAATGTTTATACTTGATATGTTATATGTTTATTGTATATAAGTAACTAACTATATAATTTTTAGTTTAGATGCCTAATTATATTTGATTATGTGTATATTAAAATTAAGATGACTTGATAATAAATTTGTTTGCTTTCAATAGGGTGCAAACTGCATCAGGAAGGAATTCCGTCATTTGGTAATAATAATCTATATAACCTCTTGGATATTGATTTGCTTATATGAAATATCATTTTGCTAATTTTATAAAAAATAAAATTCTGTCTTTCAGATAAATTGAATATATGTTGAAGATTCTTATAGAAAAAAAATAAAAAATTAATGGTAATTGATTGTGTTTATTGACAACTATATAATTTGTAGTTTTGATGTTTATACTTAATATATTATGTGTTTATAGTATATGGGCAACTAGCTATATAAATGTTAGTTTAAATGCTTATACTTGATTTTGAATTTATTAAAATCAAGATAACTTGATAATAATATTATTTGATTATCTGTTTGTTTGTATTACAAGACATGACAACACTTGAAATTTCTTTCAAGTAACTGATTTTGTTTAATATATATATATATATATGTGTGTGTGTGTGTGTGTGTAGGTAACTATATATAATTTTTAGTTTAGATACTTATACATGATATATTATGTATTTATTGTATATATTTTTTTCTTACCTAAATTGTATATATAAAAATGCAGCTTAGACTTATATAGATGAACATGACAATACTTGAAATATTTCTTGCCTAAAGCTCTCATCAATGTGAGAAATTACATTACGGGAGAAGGCTTAACTCTAGGAGATGTATAATTGAGGAAATTTAGTCAGAGAATAAGTAAATTGATTATTACGTATAAAATTGTTATTAAAATGACATGTTTTGATTTTAATTTAGCTTTGTAATGTCTTGAATTTTTTGTTGATCTAATAAAATGTTCGAAGTTGTTGAAATTAAGATTGTGTTGGATGATTGTATATGTTGATTTGACAGTTGTTTTCACAAAAATGTAAAATAGTAACAGATTTTTATAAATATATAGCTAGCTAGCTGCATATTTTTGTAAAAAAATAAAAATATGCAGCTCGCATTAGGGTTTTTTTTTTTAAATGGAAATGAACGTGAATTTTTTTATTAAAAACTGACATCTTTAGTGATTTCGAGAACAAATGTCAATTTTTTAATACATTTGACTTCTTTAATCGTTGAGAAAAAATATTAATTTGTGATAGAAACCGACATTTTAATAAAAGAAAAGATGTCGATTGTTCATAAAAAATTGACGTGCAAAAATTTTTTTCAAATAAAAAGACGTCGATTTTATATTAGAAAATCAACGTTGTTTCCTTTTTTACACATAATTTAAAAGTTGACATAGTTTGTTTTAACATATTATATTATTCACATAGTTTGTTTTAACATATTATATTATTCAAATAGACGTAAAACTCAAAACCAACATGGAATACGGAAAATAACATGAATATATGTTTTTGTAATAATGGATGTGTGATAATGCCAATCAGATCGAGCATCTTTATTAGAAAATTGAACGTTATTTTCATGGGGAGTCTGTTAGGATTAAGTTGATTTGGGAGAAGAAAGATGTTGGAGGGGCTCAATTTCTTCCAGGGTTAGTGTGTAGGTATTTTGGTCTCCACCCAACCGGAAAACTTGAATCCACCACCATAAATGCGTTTTGACTGAGGGGTAAGGCTTTTTATGACGGTTTTGGCCCATAATGCTGAATGTGAAATTATAGGTTCTACTATAATAATTATGAGTGTACATCATCAATCGTTGCAGAATTATTGGCAATTCAAAAAGCTATCTTAGTTTCCAAAAAATTTTGGGTCGTGAAATTCAATTGTAAAGTTGTTGCATAAGCTTTATAGAGTATTTTAGAATGCCCATAAAGGATCATTTCAATCTTTGAATCAGTTAAAAGCATGTATTATTAGCTAATAATGTTGGTCTCCTTTGATATCCTAAAGAAGGTAATCAAAGTGCTCATGAGGCGGCCAAATAGATTTTTCATGTCATATGGAGTGATACAAAATATTTATTTCAGATTCCTCCCAATATTGAGCCTTTAGCATTCTATGAAGATGAAAAAAATGTTTGTTTATTAGGAAAAAAAAATCACATATTTTAAACTCACGTAAACCGTAAATTAATGTTAATAGGAATAACATATGAACAATGGCATGTGGGAAAATTTTTCCTTTTGATCTAAATGGATTTGGTTAGCCACACGTGATATAAGAGTTGAATGTTGTTAAAAGATGAACGCACACCACATGTTACTTTGAAAGTTGCTTAAGATTGTCACATAATCTTTTGTGATAAGTTTGATTTGGAGCTTCAAAATCTGAACACAAAACTTAGAAGAACGAGGTTTGCTGGGACATGTTAACTACTACAAGAAATAAAATTTTGTGCCGAATCCCAAATCACTCAAATAGGCTATGATATAGCCAATCCATTTAATGTAACCATAGGTTAACAGATCCAATAAGTTCAGATTCAATTTGGGACCCCATGGCTCCTCAGATGTGGGCCAGGAGGTGTAATGATCAATAGTTCAGATTCCTAGGCCCAAATTACTCAAATTGGGTTGATACAGTCAATCCATTTGAACTTGTAGTAGGCCCTATTATATATATGCCGAATATTATGCTCCAAGATAGAGCTGATCCAACTAACCAAAGTTGCCTTCAAGAAGAATATTGTAATAGTTGAGTACTAGATACTTCATCTGACAAGTTCGAAGTCGAAGTCGAAGTCGATGTATGATAAAATACCTGCCGCATAAAGAAAGGCAAGCCCTATTGTAACCTTGCTGAGGAGAAAAACGTATTTCCAAACTTCCATCTCTCAATTTTCCATCTCTCCCTTTTCTAGTTTGGTCATCTTTTTCTTCCTTTTGAAAATATTTTTATATATTTTTATGTTATTATAATATTAAGATTCTTAATATTACTGTTGATGAAACTAAAATCTCTTCAATTTTGCATTCATTAAATCATAATGTGAAAATATTTAATTATTAAGAATCTCATAATTACAATAAGATTATAATTTTTTCCCCTTTCTATCATAATTACTATCAATTGTGAAAAAAAGTGGAGAAATTTTTATGAGGCATAAATTCCCTTGTTGATTTGTGAGTTAAATATCCTCATTCAATTACATGGCCAACTGTCATGATGATTATGCATTCCAACTATTAAAGATCCCATGATGCAATTTCTTTATATTTCATATAGTGATATGGTTTGTCTTATAATACAGGAGATGAACACAAATAGAGGGTTATTTTTAATATTTTAGTTTATTATTTAGAAGAGATAACGTTCATTTCTTTTTCTCCTTTTCCCTTCATTTTTCTTCTCTAGAACAGATCATTACGCAAAAAAAAGAGCAAAGATTATTAAATCACTTAAATTATGTATACTAAATTAATTAAAAAATAAATAAAATATGAAATAAAAAAGCGATAACACATTAATATATAATAAAAGATCATATTTCTTTTCTAATAAGTTTAGTAAATACACACAAATTAGATGCATTGAATGTAAGTCATTATAACACTTTTTCATATTGGATGGATAGAAAAAGGTATGATAATAGAGGAAGTATTTGATTCTGTGGAACTAAAAGGTTGAAGTACAAGTTTTCCTGTTTGATAGAAGGAATTTAATTCATTTGAGAAGTCTGTAGGCTGCATGTTAAGTTTCAATCTTTTACAAAAAAAGAATTAAAAGCCATTTGTTCCAATCATGTGGTAGTGAAGATGTTATGTTTATCTTTCTGGCTGATGTTGATGGAACCGACAATGGACTTTTCAATATGGCATGCTTCAGACTAGCTTTTGTCAATCTACTGTTTTCAAGTATAGTTGCTCCTTTTGGCCATCGCCGCACAACTCCTGCAAACATAAACTCAATTGGTTTAAACCACTTTGACCATAAAATAAATTGATCATAAATGTTTTAAATAGCGTACTAACCTTTATTTATAGATAAAGATGGATTTATATGAGTGAAATTTAACCACGTGGTCCTAACTAATTAATCCAAGAAAATTTTCTAAATCCAAATAATACAGTTCTTCACATTGATAAATTAACATTAATCAGATTTGGTTAATCAACTTTTTTTCTTTCTAACTCTTGTTTTAATTTATAAGGACACAACATAGGTTGCTTCTTGATTTGTAAGCTTGAGAGTTAGGAAACAAAATCTATTGATTTACACAGATTTAACTCATCTCCTTTATTGTTTTCATGAATTTTCACCCTTTCCTTCTTAATCTCCTTGAAAAAAAAAGTTATTTATATTTACTATATTATAAGGTTGTTTGTTCATGAATCTAAAACAAAAAAAAATGTAAACCTTCCATAATTTTCATTCTTGGATAGATAGTGTACTAGACAGGACAAATCTTATATTACTTTGCCTAGGAACACAAATGAATATGCAAAGGGTTTAGAGGCTTTTTTGGATTTTGCACTTTTAAATCAATCCATTGAAGAGAAAATAAAATGTCTATGTCCTGATTGTAGATTTAGGCAATGGTTGACTAGAAATAAGGTATATGAACACTTGATACTAAAACAATTTCTAGCTAGATACATAAAGTGGATTTGGCATGGGGAATCAAGTATTGTAGATATCTCAACTAGTGAGCATCATGGCAATGAATCGTCTACATCAAAGTCCCTGAAAATTTAATTCAAGAGATGATAAATGAAGCGTTTGGGATCTCTACACACAACTTGCATGAACTTGAAGCACCATCAGAACCAATTACTGAAGATGAGGAGTTAAATCTAAATGCAGGTCAAAGTAAACAAATTAGGAAATTTTATGAGTTAGTTAGAGATGGAAATCAAGAATTGTATGAAAGGTGCTCTAAGTATTCAAAACTCTCTTTTATAGTCAAACTCTATCACATCAAGTGCTTGCATGGGATTACTAATAAAGCAATTTCCATGATATTAGAGTTGTTGCATGATGCATTTGCTTATACAAAGATCCCAGAATCTTTCTGTGAGGTCCAAAAAATCATTAATAAACTTGGACTTAACTACACAAAGCTACATGTATGTCCAAATGATTATATGCTTTATTGGGGAAAGGATGCAGATAAACAAGAGTGCAAAAGATGTTATACCTTTAGATGGAAACCAAAAGGCAGCAATAATGGAAAGGCTGCACCCAAGAGTAGAAAGAAGGGGAAGAAAACTCCTACAAAATTGTTACATTACTTTCCACTCAAGCCACATTTGCAAAGATTATTCATGTCATCTAAAACTACAGAGCACATGAAATGGCATGGTATGGAGAGTAATAATGACAGTTTAATAAGACATCCAAAGGATTTGAAGTATGGGAGACATTTGATTCACCAAAACCAGAATTTTCTTCAGATCTACGGAATGTGTGACCTGGCCTCGCTAGTGGTGGTTTCAACCCTTATGGGAATTTAAGCATCAATTATAACATATGGCTAGTTATTTTAATCCTCTACAACTTGTCTCCCTAGATGTGTACGAAGCAGGCCTCTTTCATCCTATCAATGATTATTCCGGAAAAATGAATGCCTAGGAATGACATAGATGTCTACCTCCAAACTTTTATCCAAGAATTGCAAGAGTTATGGAATGATGGTGTAGAAACATATGATGCATTAACAAATAAAATGTTCAAAATGCATACAGTTCCAATGTGGACAATTAGTGACTTTCCTGGACTTAAAAACTTGTCTGGGTGGAACAGTCACACTAGCTTGGCTTGCCCAATTTGTAACTTTGATTTTGAGTCTCAACGTCTTCCATATAGTAAGAAGTGGTGCTTCATATGTCATCATCACTTTCTAGATGTCTCTCATAGGTTTAGGTCTAATAAGTTTCAATTCAATGGAAACTCAAAGTTGAAAAAGCCACCAAAATCATTGTCTAGTTCCAAAATTTAGGAATAGTTAGAAAATGTTAATGTCATATTTGGAAAGGTGCCTGGGATAAAAGAAGCAGATAAAAGATCTAGAGATACATTAGCAGATGAAAGTGAAACACAACAATGGAAGGAAAATAGTATATTTTTTTCAACTTCTATATTAGGAATTTAATTTATTACGTCAAAATCTTGATGTTATGCGCATTAAAAAAAAATGTGTGTGATAATTTGACTTATACTTTGCTCAATGAATAAGGGAAGACAAAAAATCATCTTAATGCTCATAAAGGCCTACAAGTAATGAATGTAAGGCAAGATTTGTAGGGGCTAATGAGAATGGAAGTACCTTCCGGCACTTATTATAATGACAAATGCCCAAAAGGATGTATTTATCCATAGATTGAAGACTGTGAAAGTACCAGATGGGTATTCGAGTAACATTTCAAGATGTATTGATTTAAAATATCGCAAGTTTTCTAGATTAAAAAACCATGATTCACATATTCTCATAGAGCAATTATTACCATTGGCATTGCATAATTTGTTACCAGAGAATGTAATGCGGCTTTAACTAATTTGTGTTCATTCTTCATAAACCTATCCGGTAAATCTTTGAATCCAATTAAGCTTGACAAGCTTCAAGAAAGAATTATACTCGTACTTTGCCATATGAAAATGTTATTTCCTCTATCTTTCTTCACTATAATGGTTCATTTGACTATTTATCTTGTCGACGAGGCAAAATGTGGAGGACCTGTGCATTATCGATAGATGTATCCCATTGAGAGGTGCATATACTTTATTTGTTTTCAACAACAATCACATCACTAGTAATGGAATCCTTAGCTAATCATATTTGTATGTTTTACTTTGCACTCAATAGATACTTGGGATATTTAAAATCTTATGTGAAAAATAGGGTTCAACCTTAAAGCTCCATAACTGAGGAATTTCTTACTTTTTGTTCAAGGTATTTGGATGGAATCGAGACAAGATTCAATCGAGTTGGATGGGTTAATGACTTTTTCAATCATGGTGACTCCTATCAAAAGTCATACATATTTCCAAAGATAGGTCGACCAGTTGGATAGGCCTCAACTTTTATGCGAACAAAATTGGATTTAGCACAAACACATAGGTATGTGTTATTCAATTATCCGATGGCTAACCAGTTCATTGAGGAATTGAGGACTTAAACAAAGAGACACCTCAGGAGTCAAACTTAATTAGAGGCAGATATAACAAAAGTTATTAATAAGGAAGTTGTTGAATGGTTTGCTCACTGTGTAAGTTTGATTCTTTTCATCTATCTATAATTTCTCAAATTTAATCTATGTAAGTAATATGTTGCAATATGCAATCTTTGTAGATCATGAACATCGATAGTCACACAGAGGTGTCTAATGATTTAAATTTTTTAGCTTAAGGACATCTTTGGCAAGTTAAGAGGTTTAATGTTTACAACATTATTAGCTTCAAGTTTCACACAGTTGATTAAGAAAAAGGGTTGAAAACTCAAAATAGTGAAATTTTTACAATTCCTGAGTTAGGGTAATATAGAAAACTGGTTGATATCATTGAGTTAAACTATCATGGCCAATTCACTATTGTTTTATTCATATGTAAATGGATCAAGACCAATAGGGGTATAAGAAAAGATCCATTATAATTTATTTCTGTCAACTTTTCTCGTCTAATCCATACTGGTGAGCGTAAAGAGCATGATCCATATATATTAGCTTCATAAGCATAAATGGTATATTATATGAATGATGAAATGGATCAAGATTGGAGTGTCGTTGTCTACTTAAAACCAAGGGATTCCTATGATATAGGCGAGGAATTGGAAGAAATAATTTGTAAAATCGAGCCACGTATAGCACAAGACTTTCAAATGTTCTTTCCTGATGATGTTAAAATCATAACCCTTGTAAAAGAAGCTATAGATGATAAGGCTATGGTTATGCCAGATGCTAGGGACAATATGGATAATGAAAAATAAAATAACTAGAATTATAGATGCATAATGATAAGCATTGCATTTGTTTGTTCTATTCATTTATTTTAATATTAAATGTTGATCATTAGTTATATTTAATTTTAATTTTACTACTTAGTAGAATTATATGTCTACTTAACTTTTTAAAGTCTCTAACTTCTATTGTTAAATTTTTTACAACTATGCCACAAAGAAAGAGGTGTAGAAACCTAAGCAAATCATGTCCCACATCTCATGATCCACCACAATCTTTATCACATGCTTATTCCAATCCTCTACAGCTTCACATTATTGAGCCTCTTCCACCAACCTAGCCTGGGGCAACAATGAATTCTTCACCATCCCACCATATGGCATCAAACCCTTCACTATCTTAGCAAAGGATAATTAATGATGAAGGAGCTCAATAATCATTGGTAAATTGTCCACTACCTAAAAGCCACTAGAGAGTCATAGCTATGGGTAAGTGTGTCATTGATGGATAGTATTCATTGTATCCAATTATACTAATTAAACATTCATTTGTAAAATAGATCCTAACAGATGTCAAAAGATGGTGGACGTGAAGATAGCTGATGTGTGGGAATTACAAAACCAAAGATAGCCATTCCTTTTTATGACTATGGTAGTCATTCCCTTTGATGACTATGGTGCACCTACAAAAGATACTGCCAGCATATATGGGCAGATTCTAAGATAATTGGCTTTTAAGCCTATTAACCTCCTAATCACTTATGTTGATTAAAGGAATGTGCCTAAGGCTTGGAAGGATGAAATATTCAATAAAGAAATCAAGGTAGTAAAAAAAGTGTACATTTTATTTGCATTTGACATCATACACATTATATAAACTAACTATATAAACTAACAAAAGTTATTTTATTTATTCTTTTAAGTCAAGCTTTCACTTTGACGTGCCAGATCTTGTTGTAAGGAGTTAGACACTTAAGAACCTAGGCAGAAAGTGGAAGGACTCCAAGGGAAAGATCTGGGATGAGTTCAATGATTCCTCCTTGATTTTAGAGGAAATGTATGAAAAGATCCCGAATAAGGTTCCTTGAGATCAATGGAGGATGTTTGTTGACAAGAATAATGAGAAAAAATATAAGATAATGTCTAATGTAAGTACACTATTTAATCAAAATATATATATGCAAATGTCGATAATAATGATTCCTTCTTATTATAGGATATTTGTAGAAAAAATGCATCAAATCACCAGAAGTAACTAGTTCCACACACAGCTGGCTCCAAAAGCTTTGCCAGGAAAAGAGCTGAATTAGTTTTCTTCCACACCTTCTTATCTAAGTACTGATATATTATCTAAGTTAAGATATATTATTCAAAATTAATATATATTGTCATGTAAGCTAAAGAGTTAGGTCATCTAATGGGAAAAATAGATCTATGGTTTCATATTCATAAGAAACCAAACTGCACTTATGTTAATAAAGTAGAAAATAATGAATGGGTTAGTTTTTACTTCATATTTTATGTTATAGGATCGCACATTTACAAACATGTTAATGAAGTGGATATTTTACTTTTGTAGGAGCAAATTGAAGAGATTTTATCCCAAGACCTTTCTTTGCAATTCAAGCTATGCCACAAAATGATGCCCTGACAAAGGTATTTGGGAGAGAGCACTCTGGACGAGTTCAAGATTTAGACTTTGGACCATCCCCTTCAAATGTGTTTGGCAAAACTTCTTAGCAGTTTAGTGGCATAACATTCAATGGCCTTAGTTCTAATGAGCAGATGTAGGCAAAAGTCCAAAGTTTGGAGGCAGAGTTGACTTCTGAATGTGAAAGGAGATTAGCTATGGAGGGAGTGTTGGCATCAGTTTTTCAAAAAATATTTGGTATAGTGCCTAAAGAAATTGCTAATTTGATAGCTCACACTCCACTAATAAATTTCTATTCTTCTCTCTACATGTTAATGATGGACTAGCTATGTTTATTGATTATTGCTGATGGATTAGTTGTATTTGTTACTGCTATATTTACTGCACATAAAACATAAGTTAGAGCTAGCTTTTAGGAATTAGATTTTTTGCATTGATTTTCTGCCTTGCTAGTTGAATGTGCTTGCCAGCAAATATGTAACTTTGCTTTGGTTATGATTATTTGCTATTGTTTATGAAGTCATTAGTAATTTGGATGTGTTGGAAATTACAGATTTGAAGTCATCAGTTATTAGTAATATGTCTTCCTCTTGCAATTGATTTAATTCATGTGCTTCTTCTAGGTTTATGAGTGGTGATTTTGTTTTCTTCTCGGTGGTGTCATTTTGCTTTATAAACATAATAATAAGAAAGTAAACTTATATATCTACTACCCATGTATGAATGGAAGCCAGAACCCGAGTCTCTTTCCTTGCCTTCTTTGTTGTATTATTTTGTTTACCAAATAAAACTTAGACTTGAGGGTATGAGAAATTTGTAGGCTGGCTAGTTACAACCTATAATCCATAGTCCTTTCAGATTGATCACCTAAAGAACAGAAGAATCCTATTAGATTATATATGGTGCCCTATAGGATATGATAATGATTATGCTATAATTAGCAGAATTAAAAAATAAAAAAATAATTTTAGAATGATTTGCAATAATAATATTGTAGCTATAGATGGTAATTTGAAATTATGATATGAATGTAATTATAAATGGATCATCCTTCCTTTTTCTTAATTTTTCCATGCATTGGCTATATATGAATGATTTTCAGGATTAGTATAATAACTTGCTCTAATTTTATTTTAAAGCCACCATATGCAAGATACAGACATGTCATAGATGTAAGGCCTTCTTCGTCTGTTAGTCATGATGTGGCACCTTGATTTCTACCTTCTAATTGTTAAATTATATATAGAGTTGTTAAATTTGAATGTTTGATAAACACATATTTAAATATTTACTATTAATATGAAATTTATATTCAATTTTATTTATTTAAAATGTATGAATTTATTATAAATTATTCTTGTAGCAAGTTAATAGATACAAGAAAAATTATGACAGAAAAAAAATCTAAAACACTGCATTTAGCAGTCGTATTTAAAAAAAAATTCAAAAAACCACCACTAAATGCTGTGAAAACTGTCGTAAAAAATATTTTTTAAAAAAATTTCAAAAAATCACCGTTAAATGCAATGGCAACCGTTGACAAAAGCAAATTTTTGTTAAAATTTTTTTTTATGTAAAACTATCACTAAATGTAGATTTAATTGCCACCAAAAATAAATTTTTTTAAAAAATAATTTCTACAAAACCATTGCTAAATGCAATCAAAACTGCCACAAAAAGTAATAAAAAAAGTAAATTTCTGGACAATCGCCACCAAAAACAAAATTTTTTCAAATTTTTTTTGAAAAACCACCACTAAATGTAGCATCAACTACTGCCAAAAGTAAAAAAAAAATTTTAAAAATTTCTAGAAAATCGCCACTATGTTTACTTTTCTGGCGGTTTTCAATAACCACTACTAAATGTAGAAAAAATCGCTATTATGTACACCATTTACGGTGGTTACAAAAATCACTGCTAGATGCAAAAATAACCACCACTAATACTTTCCAACCCATGTATCTATGGTGGTTCTGACAATGGCCGCAAAAGATATTAGTAGCGGTTAAAACTATTGCTAAAGGCAAATTTTTTTGTAATGTTAGGTGTCCTTGTGTAAGATGTTGTATTAAAGGAATGAAAGTCAAGGAAGTACAAGATCATTTATTTATTTTTGGTATTGATAAAGGGTATACATGATGGATATGGCACAGTGAAAGTGAATTGTTTAATATGTCTAGTGGTTATCAGGATAATGGAGAGTACCAGAACAATGAAATTGATGTGGGTTTACATGATCAATTGGAGAATATGGTGCATGATGCTTTGAAGACAATTTTATTAAGTGGCTACATATCTTTGAAAGCTTGTTAAGTGATGCAAAAAAGCCTTTGCATCCAGGTTATAGTAAATTTATACGATAATCTACTATATTGAGATTGTTCAACTTGAAAATGGGGATTGCATGGAGTGACAAGTGTTTCATGGTTTTACTTGAGGTGTTGAAGGATATGCTTCCAAAAGGTAATGAACATCCAAATAATACTTATGAGGCCCAAAAAATATTGTGCTCAATGTGTATCAGGTATAAAAAAAATACATATTTACCTGATGATTGTATATTGTACCAAAAGGGGTGCATACAAAAGTTTACATAAGTGTCCAAAATGTTAGGCACCATGTTACAAATTGAAGAAAAATAATATAGTGAAAAATAAAGGGGCTCCTGCTAAGGTATTATGTATCTCCAATAATACCAAGGTTTAAACGTATGTTTAATAATGCAAGAAATGCCATTGATGACAAGTTTTGACATCTAACTGATTCTTCTCCATGAAAAACACTTGATTTATTGTTACTTAGATTTGGTAGTAAAGCAAGAAACCTTAGACCTAAGCTTTACAGATGAAATGAACCCTCATGGTGACTTAAGTAGCAAACATAACACATAATTCATTTTATTGGTGATTTACAATCTACCTCCTTGGTTATGTATGAAACAGAAGTATATAATATTGTCATTAATGATTTCAAGCCCCAAACAACCAGGAAATGATTTAAATGTCTTTTTTGTACCACTTATTGAAGACTTGAGGATGATATAGGATAAAGATGTGTCAGTGTTTAATGCACATCATCAAAAGTCTTTTTAGTTTCATGACTTGCTATTTTGCACAATAAATGACTTCTTAACTTTTGGAAACTTGTCTAGATACAGTGTCAAAGGACATAAAGCATGCCTTATTGAAAAAATAATACATCTTCTTATCTACTTAAGCATGAAAAAAAGATAGTGTATCTTACTCATCAGAGATTTCTTCCTTAGTCCCACCATCATTGTATGCAAAGAAAGGCTTTCAACGAGAGGGAAAAGCTCCAATGCCATTAATTAAGGGCTAGGTTTATGAACGAGTGAAGAACGTTGATGTCATTTTTGGCAAACTCTATACACCTGCTAGTGTCAAAACTTCATAGAAAAAGAGGTCAATATTCTTTGATATTCCATATTGGCAAATCTTGTTTGTGAGACATAATCTTGATGTGATGCATGTGGAAAAAATATCTATGACATTCTCATTGGAATCCTTTTAAGCATACTTGGCAATATTAAGGATAGAGTCAAAGCCAGACTAAACTTGGTGAAATGGCAATACGAAAGGAATTAACATCAGAAAAATAGAGTCAACATATGTATTTGCCTCCAACTTATCATACTATGTCTAAAAAGGAGAAAACATATTTATGTGAGTGTCTACATAGTGTTAAGGAGCCATAAGGGTATTCTTTAAATATAAAAGCCTTATTTCAATGAAAGATTTAAAATTAATTAGTTTGAAGTCTCATGATTGTCATGCTTTGATGCAACAACTGTTGCCAGTGGCTATTCGATCAATATTGCCTAAACATGTGAGGTACACCATTACTAGACTTTGTTTTTTCTTCAGTGCAATATGTAACAAAGTCATTGACCCCAAGAAATTTGATGACTTGCAAAGGAAAGTTGTTGTTTTGTTATGTCAACTTGAGATGTATTTTTCACCTTCCTTTTTTGACATCATGGTGCATCTAGCTGTTCATTGAGATAAAACTCTACAGACTAATTTATTTAAGGTAAATGTACTCGTTTAAGCGATATATAAAAATCCTAAAAGGATATATAAGGAATCGACATCAATCTAAAAGATGTATTGTTGAAGGCTACATAGCTGAGGAGGCTGTTAAGTTCTACAATGAATACTTATCAAATGCCAAAGCTATTAAAGTTCCTAAGTCTCATCACAAGGGAAGAATTGTAGTAAAGGGTACATTGGGTAGCCGGGTGGTGAGCATTAATCATGAAATGTGTTTTCAAGCACACCCTTATGTCCTGCATAATAGTGAAAAAGTGGAACCTTACTTGGACAAGCATATGACCTTTACAAAAGAGCAAAATCATGGAAAGAATAAACAAATGGTACAAGCTGAACAAACCACTCCTTCATCACTTGCTTCCATAATTGAGTTCATTTCTAATTGACAAACACCATATGATATATGTAAGACTATAAGATGGTTAGCCAAGAGCCTACATGAAGGTCTTATCTTATCATAAATATGACATCAATGGGTATTCTTTTTACATAAAGGGATAGGATGATAAGAGCACTATGCAAAATAGTGGGGTTACTTTGGTGACTCAATTAATGCACATTTCTATTTCCAAAGATAAAAATGTTGTATATGCGAATATTTCATATTACAGGGTCAATAAAGACTGATCGCGCGTGTTGAGGGGGATCAAATTAGAAATTTTTAAACTAAAGTGACCTAAACTAACTTGTAGCATAGGCAACCCAGGTCAAACCCAAGGACTATTTTAGGTTGATGTTATCAATGATATTAGGAGCTGATATGGGGGGGTTTGGCAGAATTAAAACTAAGCTAAACACTACAAAGACAAAAACAAAAACAAGAAATAACATGCAACCAGCCAAGGAGTCAACTTAAGATCAATGCATCCTAGATCACTAAATGCTCATTCAATTGTCAATAATCATAGCAAAAAGTCTTGGAATGATTAATGAACCTATCCTAAGCAGTCAAGATTTAGCCAAGAAGCAAATACATCAAAAGCTCAATGCATTACTTGGTT
>JANHAO010003365.1:0-26242 GCA_026873985.1 Saraca asoca
TTATATAAATAATTAATTTTATATAACTAATTAATTTTATATAAATATATATTATTTTATATAATATTATTTAATATATTTTATAAGTGTCAACACAGTCAATAATATTATTCATAAGTGCAACCAAGACACTCTTTGTTTCTAAATTATCTTCTCAACAACAAAGATGATTAATTTCATATGTTTAATACATCTCAAGTATTTTTCATTTTGAAGAATATTGCTCTAGAATTATCATAAATTTTTAGAAACTTGATAATGATGTCGACAACCCAAGTCCTAAAATAAATTTTCTATGATATTATTCCTTCTCTTAATAGGAATAGATAATCTAGAACTGACAATACATCCATCAAAATTAGAGTCCATGTATCCCATCACTTTTAAATGATTGGATTCTTACAAGTGAGGTTATAATTATTTATTTCTTTCTAGTACCTTAACACCTTCATTGCAACCTTGCAATAATTAATTATGAAATCATTTTAATGCTAGTGATGAATGCTCAAACCTACAGTGGCTAAATGCGGTGGCTAGAAGTCACCAGCAAAAGGCCTACGCGGTGGTCACTGCCAAAGCCTCTCTTATGCTAAAGTTAGAAAGAATTTAGGTGAGAGTGAAATATTCAATTATCATAAATGAAAATCATACCTTGTTATTCACAGATGTGAGGAGGGACAAAGAAAGGTTTTTGGTGCTATCTGAGACCTTTAACTAGCAAACAGAGTTGGGCATTGGTTACCTTATTGGATCATAGGTCAAATTGCATTTAAGCTATTTTACTATACTATTGGCTTCATGTTTATCACTAGTTGCTCCATATAAGGTTGGGAAAGGCCTGTCCAAATAGTTGAAACGATTTTAATTTATCCATTAGTTAGTTGGCTAATCACATGATCGCTAATGGGTGAGCTTCAACTGGAGATCTCTTATCAATGTTTTGATTTTGTTATTAATACTTCATTACCTTAAAGAATCTTGTTTGTTAATTGTTATGCCTCCCATCCGTTTTTCAAGAACTGAAGTCCTTGTACTTATCATTGACTTTGCCAAAACTATCACCATCCTTACTTTAATGCCATAATCCTTATGTGATTAACCCTTACCCATTTGATTCTTCCGATCTTAGCCCTTCATTTGAAATCCCTTGGCCTATAAATTCTCTCCCCTCTTTGCTATTACCAAGTTCAAACTTTTTCCTTAATTCTTTCCAATATTCTTTATGCTCTTATTTGCTTTCTCCTTGTATCATGTTCTTAACATTCACCAAGGATTCCACATATGTTTGTCCTTAAAATTGGAGTCTTTCTAGAGGATTTTGATATTCTTTGCTATAAATATGGTATTACTCGAAGGGTCCAAGGTGAGGTTTTACTTCATTCTTGTGTGTGGGATGTTGCATTGAATAACATAAAGGAGATCTTGTCAGGGCTTACAAAGATTTGCATTCTCTGAACTACTAGAGTTACCTTCATCATTGTATTGTACTTGTGCTCAAGTGACAACTGATTCTAGAGTGCATTAATGAAGCATTGTCTAGCCATAATGGAAGCTCCCAAAAACAACTCTTGCTAATTTGATTGATTATTCCTTGTTAGTGGTGTTATCCAATAAGGAAGAACAAAGAAGATTAATAAAAACCAATTTGGGTGATTGATAAGTAACTATTTGAGATGCCCAAGGCAACCATGATGACGACTTTTTAATTGTTGATTTTTTTCTTGGTGATTGATAGTAGATATATCTTCTAATTTTTGAATGTATACCATAGAAGAAGTTTTAAGGAATCTTGCTTAATATAGTAGCCTTTGTAAATGACTCACTTGTTCAATAAAATTTATCATTCTTTTATGTGTAAAGAGTCCAATTTTGTTTTTGTTGTCATATCCTCTTTCGATGGATTATTCTTGACTGATAGGTGTAATCACTTGAGGATCACTCTACAATCCTTCAACCGATCTCTTATAGAGATTATTTATGCTATGGTAGCATTATTATGGTATTCCTTATGATAAAGTATACAGTTCAATTTTTGGCTTTAATTTATGAACTTGTCATTGAATTTTCTTAAATCTTATTTTAGCTCAATTTCTAAAATCCTTGAGCCACCTTTGTTGAATATTTGGGACAATTTAAGCTGAAGGCCACCAATGCCATAGGCATCCTATTTTGATCATCTATGAAGGTTGGAGGTGATTGATAAATGTCGCACTTCCATTTAGGATTCCTGCATTTCTACTTCAATCTTCATGATTTTATTCTTTACAATTTATATGGAGTTTTTAATTGTGTTGATCGGCCAATATCCCTTTGTTGACATCATTTGAGCTTCTTTTTCTATTGGTACTTTGTCCTGCATTTCTACTTCAGTCTTCATGATTTTATTCTTTACAATTTATATCGAGTTTTTAATTGTGTTGATCGGCCAATATCCCTTTGTTGACATCATTTGAGCTTCTTTTTCTATTGGTACTTTGTACATCTTATATGAGCAAATTATACTTGGTGACAACCTATGCTATTATCTTGAACAACTCGTGCCCAATCGCTTTGAGAACTAATTATGCTTAATGGCAACTTGTGCTCATTTGCTTTAAGAGTAAATTATACTTGATGGCAATATGTGCCGTAGTGCTAAGTGGCTTTGTCCAATCGTTTCATCCATTGGTTTGGTTAAGCCCTCCTTAATTGATAGCAGATGTTTCAATTTTGCATGTTTGCTAAAAAAAGTAGAAACACGCATCCTTGTCAATAATGTTTATTGATTCTTGTAAACCAAGGTCTCACAAGATAACATAGGGGATCGTTTTATCTGTAAAAATATCAAGAAAAAGCAATAGGAATTCCAAAATGTATTTAAAAAATATTCATGAAGTAAAATAACTATAAAAAAGAAAATCACTATTAAGGATCATTTTAACTCTTTACTTTCTTCTTTTCAAACCCGATGACTGGTGTTTTTTCAGTCATTGGTTGTGTTTCTAGCTACAATTGTTCTTTGGCTTTGGGCATTTATCCTATCTTTAAACAATTCATGTAACATCTCCACATAGTGCACTAATCAACTTTACCTTGTCCGATGTCATTACAGGTGGGAAATTTCATTAACAATGTGGAGTTGAAACAATGGCTTGAGCAAGACTTGGAGATGTTCTTCCAAGGATTGCATTGTAAGCCATATTCTATGCATTCACGACCAAGAATTCGACATCCAAATTTTGGATTTAGGGCCATGCTTCAAAGGCATGCTCAACTTAATTGATCCTAAGACCACTTGCCTCCTTGAGAATCCAATTTGATTTTCCTGGTATGGGGTGAGACTATTTGTTGGAATATTCATTGCTCTAGTTGTATGATTGTATAATATATCTATTGATCAACTAATATCCTCTTGACTGCATAGTAATGGATGGTCACTATAATCACATCCAAAAAGATATCACAAGATCCAACCTCCTTTTTTATTTCATTTTTCTATGATCATAACCAAGCATAAGTATCTTTTCCTTATATTTCTTGAAGTGCCCCTATCTACAAATCCTTTGACAATGGTTTCAACCATGCCTATGACTATCATTAGATTACCCCCAAGTTCCTTAGACTTGTTGTGTATTTTTGGGATTGAAGAATGTGGACGAGTTTGTTTTTACTCTCTCCAGTCACCCCATAATTTTTACAGTTGTCTTTTGCCATCATGATCATTCTTTTTGTACTCTTACAGATACCCCTTTCAGATCAATGCCTCAATTTCATTCTTTAAATTTACATAGTCAACTATATTATGAAATCAATGTTTACGGAATAGGCAGTATTTGTTTGTTTATAGTGGGTAGCAATCTTTGGCTCTTTTTTGTTATGGCAACTTCATAAGCTCAATTGCATTGACATTGTTCATAATTATTTTCAATGATATATTTAGTGGATTAAAATCAATGAATTGTTGCTTTAGGAAAAGTTGGTCCTTGCAATAAGCCTTATCATTTCTCTTACTACGATTTTGGTCATCACTTGCCAATTCAATTTGCCTTTTTGCTTGTTTGATTTCTTTATCATTTATGAATTTAGTCAACCTCACCAGGAGTTTAGCAAGACTATCCATTAGTTTCTTGCAGGTAACTTGGAGAAGTTTCCCAATCATAATCCTATGAAAATGGAGTGTATAGCTACCGCTTCTTGTAGATCTTTTATCTCAAGCATTGCCTGGTTGAAACTACCAAGGTATTCCTTCAGTGGTTCTTTCTTACCCTACTTTATAATCAATAAGGACGCACTAGTTTTCTTATGTGCTCTGAAGGTTGAAAAGTGGGCCAAAAACTAATTGGCTAGATACTAAATGGCTAGATCCAAAAATTGTTAGATTATATTCAACTTCAGGCTATAAACCACTAGAGGTCCACATTTTTTAACATAGTAAAAAATGCTCTACATATTATGGCATTCAGTGGCCCTGATAGTAACATCAGAAAGCCTACACATGCTGAGGATCCATTGTTCTATCATTTGAATCTAGATTAGTCAAGGTCTTGAAGTTCAAAAGCATTGACATTCCTATAAAGTCCAGGGTGAAAGTGTGCAAATTCTCCTAGTCATCATGATAGTCACAATCATTGTCACTTCCTGACCGATTCACTTCTATGTTCCATCTCTGATTTGAAAGAGACTTACATATATACTCTCTATCAAAATCATCAAAATAAGAATCCCAATTGTTATGGTGATACTCATGGTCATCTTGATCATATTGGTATTGCTCTTCATCATGGTCATGTCTTTATTCCTCATCATGATAATAATGGTCGTGTTGTCTATGTAATGCCTACCTCATTTGTTTGAGCTCTATGTACAAATAGGGGGTTTTCACCGTATAACATTTTAGCATTATGATCATAATGGTAATGGTGATGGTGTCTATGCTTGCAATGATGATGATGATGGATAAAATGTTGGTCCATAAAAGTTCTACTATCATTAGTAACTCTTGGTCCTAGTGGAGATCACCACTCGTCATAGTTTTCCATATTACTATTACTTTATTTATACTTATTGAAAAAATAAATCAAGTTATAATGAAACATGATATTTAAGCATATAGAAGAGCTTTCAAAAGGTTTTTGATTATTGATATCGAATAACAGTAATAATATTACCATCAAAACAAACAAACTATCGTGAATTATAGGCTATTTCAGAATAACAATTATGGCATATGATAGTCAATTCAAGGTAAGCAAATCAAGTTACAATATCAACGTTCTTGTAAATATTATCCACAGATATATGCATATTGAGATTAGAGACAAGACCTTATGGATTCCCATTTACCAATTTGGAAATGGAAGTTCACAAAAAAATAAGGAAGAAATCTAAAATGAAGTAAAATACAAACAAATTAAATGAAAGCAATCACTAATAATGATCAGTATACACTTAATTTGAGTATGCGATTTAATGATAGTGAAGATAAATATCATGCAATGCATAGAAACTACAATTTATCCCAAATAATGATGAATGAAAATCACATGATGCTAAAACCAAAACATGAATTGAACTCATTAAAAAAAAAAAAGCAATTTAGGTTGTCAGTTTCAAGTGACTATTCATAAGTCAATAACTGTAAGTCGAATATATAAATAGTACTAAAATATAACTTTACTCCCACTAATCATTTGGTCTATACCAATTAGTAGTATATTCCCATAAGTTCGAAAGAAGCAATGGTATAATTAACTTTAATATATACCATTTTGGTGAAACTTATTTATATCCATATATTGACTTCCTAAATTTACACACAATCTAATATTTCACCTCTATCAGGAAACTTTTAAGCTGATCCATTAGTAAAGGATAAGAATCTTTTAGGCAAGTCTTGTTAAGGTTATAGCAACTTGTCAATAATTGATAGAGGACAAGAATCTTTTGGGCAAGCCTTGTTAAGATCTTTGAAATCAATGCCTTTGAAATCAATGCACATTTTCCTTGCTTTCTTGACCATCACAACATTTGACACGTAAGTGGTATGGGATCAGCTTTTAGAATTTTGTCTACTTATGATTTGATTGCATCCAATTGTTTTGGTCCAGATTTCCTTTTCTTCTACTGGACTAGTTTGATAGATGGATCTATGGCGACAAGCAACTTGAGGTTAATCATTAGCATTTTTGCTCTCATCTAGGCAAGGACTTAACATTATCTTTTAGAAGTTTAATTAGTCTAGTCTTGAACTCGTTTGACAAATCTTTCCCGACTTAAATAGTCTAATCATCTATTGGGCCAAATATTCTTCTATCATCAAGTTTAAATTCTGGCTTTGGCTTTATTTCTTTTAATATTCTTATATCATCAAGTTTAGATTTGGGCTTTGGGTTTCTTTGTTTTCCATCCATTCGAGGATATATCGATTTAAGGGAAATCATTTACAATTATGATTCTTGTCATTGACCTTTTTGTCATTCTTTGTGGGTTTTTCTATTGGTTTCCACTTGTTCATAGATTGTTGTTCTACTTCAAGGTTCTTATCTAGTCTAAACACTTGACCATCTTCTTGCCTATTCATAAAACACCTTTTAGCTATGATTTGGTTTGCTCTAATCTATCCTACACCACTTTTGGTATGCAATTTCATCAACAAGTTTGATGTGGACATTATAGCTCAAGCCTCATATAATGATGTATGCCCAAGTATAGCATTATAAGCAATGTTGGGTGCATCAATGATAAAAAATTCTACATCAACATAAGAAACTTTAGGCAAAGTTCCTAAAGAAACTCTCAACTTCACAGACCCTAGGACTGGTACTTGTTTCCAAGAAAAGCCAACTCAATTTCCTTAGTACAGAGTCAAGCTTATGATTGAAATATGAAGTGCATATGCAATATGGGCATATAAAAAGTCTACTAAACTTCCTTGATCAATTAGAATTCCCTTTACCATGTAATTATGGACTGTGGTTGTTATTACCATTAGATTATCATGATTGTGCTTAAAACCATGGGCATAGTGCACTTCTGTTAGTATAGGATGCTCTAGAGACAATTGTTGTAATAACATGGATACTGCATATCATAACATATTTAATAAACCATTAAGTTTTAGCTACTTTATCAATTTAGTCTAATATATATATATATATGTTTGATATTTGTATATTATCTTGATAAAGTCCTTGAAAATATAATTGTGTACAAATAAATTACAATGGAATTAGTTATTATGAGATAATCTACACATATAATTATAATTTCTAAATATCCTTAGTTGTGGAATAGTTGAGAAAATAGGATATCAATTATTCATGAGTAAACCAAGATACGTTATATCATATTCTTTCCAAGAATGTAGTGATCTCATGCATTGTTTGATATTGAGATATCTAGACAAAGCATATATATGTTATAGAAGATATAACTATATGGAATGTAACCATGTGTCAATGGACTTTTCATGTGAAAGGTAGTGTAAGTGATCTTTGAACTTGAGATCAATATAGTATCTTGTGTATGGAGTCATGTACTTTGATTTTAATCTAAGCTTGCACTTTTAAAGAGTAGAAATAAATAATTTTAGGTACACTATGAAGTACATGAAGATAGTGATTAATCAAGATGGAATTTATCCTTCTTGGTAACAAAGGAAAGATATTCTAAAGATACTTTGACATTTGTGCTATGATCAAAATCATAAGCCTATGTATTGATTGATAAATAAAAGAAGTTTTATGTATAATCAATTAATGATACATAAAAGGCATTTTATGTATGAATTATTGTGAGATAGCACATGGTTAAATATACACCCTAGATTGGATGTTTATAAGGTTGACACTTGAACTACACTCTTAGTTTACTTTGAATATCAATAGATGAAGAGATTGAATTACATGCTGACACCTTATCATGAAAGGTTATGATTTTTACAAATCTATTCCTGGCATTTGGGTGGTCATGATACTTTGCTAGAGGCTAATCTTCATATATAAATTTGTTTGAACAATTTAAGGAAATTATGTTTAAATTGAAAGGAGTTTTAATTAAATTAAGCTTATAGAAGCTTGTAAACAAATTCATTGCCAACATGTATGGAAGCTTAATAGGTTACACATAATAGAATCTTTTGATCCAAAGTCAAAGGAAAAGTTAGAATACAAAATGTTATGAATCTAAGAATTGAATTGGATGAACATCTTAGAAATTTGAAATGATTAATTAAGTGTTCCAATGTGATTAGAAGTATTAATTAATTAGAGATCTAGTAATTCTAATGAAGATTAAAATCATTAAATAGTAGTAAATTTCCATTGTTGATATTAAAATGTTGAAGAACATTTATATTAACATTGAAGGAGATTTAGAGTAAAGGAATGGTTCCTCATTTAGAAATTATTTTTAAATTAATTAAGACAATTTGAGAATGATTACAAAAAAGAGTTTATGAGTATAGACTCATAGGAAAATGTTCAGGCTTGTTAGACACAAAAAAAGGGAGCATTAGGTTAAAAAGCATGGACTTCATAGGCCTAGGGGGTTACATTACCTATGCATCTAATGCACTATAAGTGGACGACACAAGGAAGGGGTAACCCTAGCTTGTGCACCTCTCACATTACTTCCTTACTTTTGCTTTTACTCCATACTCTCCTATTAAAAAAGAGAGAATCCAAAGTAAATGAGAAGAGAAAAACATAATTCAACCCTAGCACATGTGTTATGAACCCAACTCTCTCTGTGTTCTCACTTTTAATCTCCTCTTTGTATTCAAACTTCAAACTTGTCCTAGTGAAATGTGATTCCTTGGACAACTAGTACCTCTTAAGCTGAGTAGTTGACTTTCTACTCTACTAGTTATCTGAACTTGGTGTAGGCTTTGAATCAAATTAGTTCATGTGGATCATTATTGGTATTAGAGATTAAATCTGAAGGAGTTGTCTTAATGCAATCTGGAGGAGTTGATTGTGTGGCTTATTCATGGAAATACTTAGACATTAGCTCAAATTTGAAAATCAAGGATTCCAAGAAACTCTAAAGTAGATATAATTTAAATTACTACTTTAAGGTTTATTTTAATTATATCATATTTTATGAATTAATATGCAAATAACATGATTCGGGTTTGGGAAAAATTTTAAATTTTTGCTACACATACTTGATACATATGATTGGCATATTTGACATACTTAGATTTGATTTGCCCAACAACTTCAAATAATGAAATGACACGTTTAAGTTCATGCTTCAATCATTCCCTACTACTATCATTATGGATCATAGATGCCTTTTTCGGGAGTTTTCAAAGGACTCTCCTCCTACAAACCCTCTAACAATGATTTCTACTATGCTTACCAGTTTTGGCTCTTTATTTTTTCCATCTGAGCTTTCCTCTGAGGAATGTGAATAGGATCTTTCATGTTGTTTGTGATCACTCCAAGGTGTATACAATCATTTACTATCTTGATAATCATACTTTTTATACTGTTGCAAATGATCCTGTCTTGCCAATTCTTTGATTTTGTTCTTTTAGCAAACACATTCGTCTATGTTGTGACTCCAACACCTATGGAATTAATAGTACTTATTTGCCTTTGGTGGTGGTGGCTTTTGATTTATTCTAAAGGAGAAGTTTCATTAATTCCATAACTTTCACCTAATCCATGATTTTCTTCATATTAGTACTAAGGGGAGTATAATCATTAAATCGAAGTTTTGGCACATATTTATTCTTCCAATCACCTTTATCATTTTTCTATGGATCATCATTCCTTCAATAGGCTTGTTTCTTTGCTTATTCAATCTTTTTTGCATTTTTGACCTTGGTCAATTGAGCAAGTAGATTTGTGAGGTTCTTGGTTGGCCTTTTCATCCAAAGATTTAGAGAAACCCCTTACTAAAGTTCAATTAGAATAGAATCTATAGCTACTGCTTCCTAAAGATCTTTAATTTTAAATGTAACTTAGTTAAATTAGCCAAGATATTCTTTCAAAGATTTATTTTTACCTTGTTTTATTGTCACCAAAGATGGACTTGTCTTTTTATAATCTTGTGAAATAACAAAGTGAGCCAAAAATTGATCAGCCAGGTCTTGGAATCTGGCACTAGAATTTGGCTTAAGACTTTTAAACCATCGAAGCCTAACCTTCTTTAGAGTCATCAAGAATGCTTTACACATTATTACATTAGGTGCACTGAAAAGTAGCATGGCAGCATGGAAAGCCACTATATGTTCCTTTGGATTAGTTGAAAGCCATCAATTGGTTAGTGCTTTAAATGTTTAAGGCATGAGAAGTCTCGTAATTTCAATGACAAAAGGATGAATGTTCTCCAACTACTCATGAGTGTTGTTTGGATGACTATACTTATCATTGGAGTGTAAGTAATGAACTTCATGACTTCATGCTCGGGAATACTAATAATCCATCTAGGAATTTTTTGGTGCCTTCATTGTTAAACTTCCCTGAATGGTCACCAAAGGGCCTCTTGATGATGATCTTGGTGATTTTATTGCTCATTGAAGCAATCATTATGGCCATGTTGTTAGTATAATTCTCAATGTATCTATTTAAGCTCTCCTTGTAATTGGTAGTTTTCACCCTCTAGCATGTCTCTATCATGATGTCTATGTGGATGGTAATAATGAACATGCTTCTTGAAGTGGAGGTGAATAAATTGTTACACCAGTACTATACATCTATTATCACCATCTTCTAATCACTGGGCTGAGCAACAATGCTGATCATGATGTATTTTACAACTAGGATTCACTAAGTTAGGGAATCATCCTTAAGCATAATGGTCAGCCTACAGGAAGGTCTAGATGGTGGAGGCCACCAAGGCCTCTCCAAAGCTCAAGTTAAGGAACATGTCAATATGAAAAAGTAAAATGTTAAAAAATCTTATTACAATGATCATACTTAGCTTATTTATAGATCCTAGATAGATAAAATAATCTTTTCAAGTCTTGGCTAATAGAATAATTGTTTCTAACTAGCATGCCAGCTATACTTGGCCTATATGACATGTGCAAGATTATTTTATGCACAACTCATGTGTATAGAACGGGTTCACAAATTTTTGCATTCATTATACATATTAATAAGGTTAAATGCAATTTTGGTCCCCTTATTTAAAGTAACCTATTTTAGTCCCCCTAAATGTATAATTGAACTAATTTTGGTCCTAATATTTAACCTTCATCCAAAATTAATTGCTTGGAATTCTTTCTCTTTCTTTTCTGTTTCCTTCTTTCCTGTCCATTCTGAAAGCTTCTACCTCCCAATCTTCTTCATCCTCTTCTATCTTTAGATTCCTTTTTGCCAAACTATGTAGCCTTTGTTGTCGCATTGTTTACCTTCTAAATTTCCATCATTGCACAACCCATAATCATGTTGTTGTTGCTTGCCTCACTTTTATCAGAGTATTCTTCTCACCCTTATCTCTTCATCTCAATCTAAGAATTCCTAGCTCTGTTGCTTCAGCTTTTTCTACAATAATAATTGAGGTTGAATAAATTTTTCATTTTTGATACTTACTAGTTTGACAAAGTATCTCTCAATTGCCTTTTCAATTTCTAAACATGAAGTTTTATTTTTTTTTCCTTCTTATTTATCTCTCATTTCTTTATGATTTGGATGTTCAAAAGTTTTTATATTTTTTTATATTTATTGTTACACATTTACAATATCCCTTTCTTATGAAATTAGCCTTTTGGTTTTTTGTAGCTTTTTGTTTTTGCTAGACAAAAATTATTCTAGAAACGTTTGACAAAATGAAAACAACATTTTGTATAGATAATTGGTGTGTTTAGACACTTTCATAAACTTTTGTTTACTATTTTGAGTGGCTTAAGAAGTATGGGGAACTGTAGATTGTGGGCTATTGAAAGAAGTGTTTGGAATGTTGTAAAGGTTTGCTTTGTTACAAAGATTTACTCAATTGAAGAAGAAGGGGAAAATTGAAGAAAAAGGAAAAAAAAAAAAGAATGCCACCTCAACAATTTCATTTGCTTCTAGATGGTTATGATATGACCAAAATTGATTCAATATTTAAAATAGATTATTTTAAATAAAAGGGACCAAAATCAAGCAATTTGTATTTTAGGGGAACCAAAATTATATTTAAGTCTATTAATAATATGTTGATATAATAAGTTTTAGGACTATCTAAACCTTAAAATAGAATGGGTTTTAAATTAGACATATAATGTTTTGTTAATTCCCATTAATTATGTTATATCAACTAAATTCAATTTAAATTAAGCATTCCTACTTTTGTAAATTAACTTTTTGTACCTTTAGTTAGCTGTGAGAATTAGAAAAGAACTCTTAACTGCACTTAGCTAATTTGTGGTCATCCTTAGATTTAGATTGCAAATCATATCATGTAAAGTGATTGTAATATTGTGGAAGTAGAGAATATCATAATCACATTTATAAAAAAAAAATCCAATTGTTTTGACCATTACTTTTAAATATCAAGTTAGTGGATTTCTAAAGCACAATTATAATCACATTATGACTACAATTGTGTTTTAAATTCATGACTCGGAATTAGGAAACTTTTCTTTCACACATGTATTATATATGTATGTAATTATAGGTGTAAGTTATGTGGTTTTAATTTATCTCATGCCACACATAGAATTTGGCATATATCAAGTCATCATGAACACTCATTCCATCTGAGCTTTGACTAATTAAATAGGAATATTTAAAATGTATGCCTTTTCCACTATAAATGTTATTTGGGATAGTAAGGTAACTTGTTAACTTATAACTTAAATCGTTTGTCTTCTCTACTTCTACTCTATTTTTCTTATGATCATTTAATTACATCCTATAACCCTCTTGATAATTTTTTATCTTGGAATCTTAGTTAGAGTTTAAGGATTCTTTTTGTAGGATAATTTTATGGGAGGATCAAATTCCTAGGAGGCTAAGTATTTTTTGTTGCATTATTTCCAATGTTGGATGACCATTAATTAGGTTTTGTTTGTTTTTTTACAAAGGGCTGAGTTACCATCCTAGGGATTTTTTGTTGATGTCCAATTTTGTGGTCATTTTTATGGACATAATGATGCATGGTGGCCTGATATGTTATGCAACAACTGTAGGCCCAAGAACTCACTAGACTCTTGATAGGAGAGCCTAGTAGGATTAGTTTTCTTTAGGGTTATGTCTCCCATCCTCTTTATATCATCACATTCACTAAAAATGGATAGAAAATTCAATTTGAGAAATTCACGCTTATCTTGTCGATTATTGCCTATGAAGAAGAAGGGAAAGATCTAACTTCTTTTGTCTTTTATTTTCTTTGATTATGGTGAGTAGAGATATATGTATAATTATGGAATAATTGTAATGAATTAAGATTGTTTGAAGGTTGAGTTTTGTTAATTCCTTCACCATTTTTTTTATGAAAATTTGTCGGTTGGGTTCAGTCAAATTTGGCAATTTGTTGCTAAACTTCACCTGTGATGACAACGATTGTTAGACTCCCATTATCTAGTGGTGGATGCACTGTTGGAACTGCCTCAAAATGCATTGGAGTAGCTTTGAGGTTGGCCTTAAGGGCATAATGCTAGTTTGGTCTCTTGGTGAATGAAATGAAGGTGCTATGCAAGCACTTGGCCCATGTGCACTAGTGGCTTATAGGATCCCCACACTATCCTTGGGGCTTTATTTCCAGTGGTGTTTTCACCAACATGATCCACTCTCCACATACTATTTTTATGTATATTTTAATTAATTTTTGGCTACAACAATTACATATTATGTATTTAATTTCTTTTAATTATTTAGAAATTTTTTTTCAATAAAATAAAATTACAAATTTTTTTAGAAAAATAGTATAATTTGCCTACTTGTATTGATGGTCTTCACTCTCATTAGTTGTACTCTGGAAAAATACACTCTCTTGTGAAAGTTAGGAGAAAATAATTGTTGACAGTGGACTTTGGTCCAGCCAACTAGGAGGATTCTTTTAGGACTCAAATTGTACTTCGGTTGAGCAAGCAAGAAAATGAGGATATGGAGAGGAAGAACAGCAACCAGACAAAGAGATTTTTAACGTGGTTCAATCAAAATCGAGCAGCATTGGTCCCTACATCCACGGTAGATTTGATTAGTTTGCGTAGAATTTTACAGAGTTTTAGTACACAAATTTTTTGCATGCCTTACAGGGATCCCCCTTCTCTGATTTATAGAGATTAGGGAGGTTACAATTGTAATTACATAATTTGTATTTCTATTGCATTAAAATAAATGTACAAGATAGCTTAGACTACTGTAAAATGGCTTCTACAGGCTGCTGGTTGACTTCTAATGTTTGCTTTTTACAAGTGGGCCCTATGTGCTACTTCGTATAAACTGGTCCCATAAACTAAGTCTGAGAGGGTCACTTTTTCAGGTTTACCCTTGGCGAGCTCATTGTTGAGCATGATGCTATGTCTATGCACTGGGTCACTGTTGGCTTTCGATCAACGAGGATGAATCTCATGAGCTTGCCTTTGGTAATGCGAACTCACGTATAGCAAGTTGCTGGCTATATGAGTCGAGACTTGTTCCTTAGTAAGTTAGGGCTTCCGCCTTGTTATGTTGCTCATGTAGCTAACAATCTAGCGAGCTTAGCTCTTTTCTCACTTGGACTAGTCTGCTGCTGGGCCTTTGCCAGCCTATTTCATAAAATCGAAAAATGCCTATAACAGCCTATAGCATAAGCCCCCTAACTCTTAGCTCGCTTTGTAGGCTGGGAGTTAAAATAGTTTTGTCTAGCAAAGGGCTTCTTTCATGAATTACTGCACAATCAAAGTCTTTAGTTAGCCTATCATTTCATCTGATCCAGGCCATTCCTTCTGCTATACGTGCTTCACAGCCATTGGTGGGTCTGCCTCATTTTCTTCTAAAGCATTTAATGGAAGTTGTTGGGACACTCTCCTGGACTCTTCAATGAGACCAGCCCAGTCTATTTAAAACATGGGAAGTTCTTCTTCCTTCTTCATTAAGTGAACTGATGAGAGCCTTAAATAAGCCCCTCATACCTCTAATGGTGTGCCTTTCCAGTGAGGCGTGTATGATTTGTTGCATAGGAAGCCTTTATGGGCAATCCTTTTTCAAGGATTTAAGAGGATCTTATACAGATCTTAGATTATTTCCTCATGGTAATGCCATAGGGTTTTGCTCCTCCAGCCACGTCCGCTGACTTCTCAACTTTGGGGGGAAAGGCCTGTTGGAAAGGAGCTCTGAACTAATGAGGGCAGCTAAAAGAAGATTAAAGAGCAAGCACGCTCATTGATCCTCCTATTGGTGTTAGCTGGAGTTCAACTCCTAGGAGCCAGTTTTCCTTCTAGAATGTAATAGTTGTAGGCTTATTCTATTTTGATTTGTATTTTGAATCTTGATTATGTAAATTTATCTCATTGAATGAGGCTTTAGATGAATGAAATTTTCTTCATGATTCTTGCATATTTGGATTGTGTTTTGAATATCCTGCATATCACAGATGATAGTGTGAATTTATGCAAATCATAGTAAAATAAGATATTTAAATAACCAATCGGCCATGCTTCTTAGTGAGCAATGAGCTGGGCATCGAGGTGCCTTAGTTGTCAATGAATAGTTCATATGTAGGTCACATGAGAGTTACGCCCAGTGAAAAGTTGTATGCGAGCTATGAATTATTAGGTTGTGAACATATGGTACCTAAGAAAGTTGGTCATGTGCATGATAAGGTAACATGTATATGGTGCCTGAGAAAGTTGGTCATATGCACGAGTAGTAAAAAGGCTGTATGCATATGGTGCCTAAGAAAGTTGATCATGTGCACAAGTTGAATGCATACGGTGCCTAAGAAAGTTAGTCGTATGTATGATAAGGTCACATGCATATGGTGCTTAAGAACGTTCATCATGTGCATGACGAGGTAGCGTGCATATGGTGCTTGAGAAAGTTGGTCATATGCACGAGTAGTAAAAGGGCTACATGCACATGGTGCCTAAGGAAGTTGGTCATATACATGGCGATGTAGCATGCATATGGTGCCTAAGAAAGTTAATCATATGCATGCTAGATCACATTAGGATGGTGATGAGAAGTAGGTCATTCTAATGCGATAGTAATTTAATCTGAAACTTAAAAGATACAGTCACAAGCTAAAATGGGGGAGCTCACATCTTGAGGGCTAGCTTCCAAACTAACATTTGCTGAGAATTCATTCAAAGGCTATTCATGCATAAAAATTTGAGCTGTTTCTACATGCATCATTACAAGATTAGAATATAGTTCTCACTATAACTGATTGCCCTTGCTTGGGATCCCATTGAGGTTGAGAGGGCTGTTGTCCCATTGGTTGCAGCACATATTCTTTTAGATGGCCTTTCTTGATCAGATCTTCAATCGCATCTCTGAGGGCCCAGCAATCTGAAGTGTTGTGTCCAACTTCGTTATGGTAAGCACAAAATTTATTCATGTTTTTATTTCCATGAGGAGTCCTTATAGGGGCGGGAGTCTCGAAGTCTTCTCTAGCCTTTTCTATCCCAAATATCCTATTCAGAGTTTTCAATAGGATGCTGTAATAATCATGATGACTTGAAAGCTAAGGTCGCTCAGCTTCACTTTCTTTACGAGCTAGTTATTATGGTCAGCTTTCTGACTCTTATTACTCCTCTTCTTGCTTTGGGTGGAGCTATTGGCTACGTCCTCTTACTTGGACTCCTTTGTGCCAAAAGTTTCACCCCACCTAATTTGCTTGGTAGCTCGTTCATAAAATTCAATTGGATCTCTTATTGGGGACTTGTATAAGCTTTTATATAACTTTTCGTCCTTGCGGAGTCCTACAGAGATCGTTGCCAAAATAGTTTCCTTGGATGGATTCTCTATTGAATTGGCTTCAAGTCTGAATCTGGCGATATAATCTTTCAGTGACTCATGCTTACGCGAAAATACCATCACAAAGTGGCAGAGGGTACGAGCTGCCTTTTCAATGCCCTGTACTGACCAATGAACTTTTATTGGCATTCTTCCCAGCTACATATTGAGCTAGCCGGAAGGCCTCTGAACCATGTCCAAGGTACACCCCTTAGAGTGGCTTGGAAAACTCATCATTTGACTAAAGGATCAAGCATTTGCAGATCCATCTGAACATTGAATGTGTCTAGATGGTCACAAGGAACAGTGTCCCCATCATATAGTGGAATCACGGGGACTTTAAGTTTGAGAGGGGGGTTGTGCTTCAATGTCTTTGGAGAATGGCGATCTTTCTTTAAGATGAGCCCGATCACTCAGAGCTCGAAGACATTCCTCTAACTGGTTCATCTTTTGAAATAACTCTTCTAACAACTGGTCCTACTCTCCAGATCACTAGCCAAAAGATTACTGATTCTTTTGACTTTCCTAGTCGTGAGAACAACAATCTGAAGAAACTTCCTAATTGACTATGCTCGAACATTCAACTTACCACTGCTGGTGAACATTCCTAGGTGTAGCAGCTTCAGCCTACCTTTACACACCCTGAGCTTATGCTTATGCTAGCATGGTGATTGCTTTAGTCAGTTCTCCCATCATATTTTCCAGTCTTTCCTTATGTTGAAGCTAGGTTTATGCTTCACCAATGCCGTTAATAACAACAGCAGGTTGAAAAGAGCTAGCTGGGGGTAAGCCAATAGCAACACCTATGACAGGAGCAGTGGAAGAGTCTGTTGTAGATACATGACCTTCTAGTTGATCAACCAATGCATTTGAAGCTCTAGTGGTCTTTCCTCTGACCATTGTGGCTACACAGGAAATCAACCAAGACACCAAAAGTTAACTAGAACAGATAAGTCCCCACAGACGGTGCCAAAATGTTGACGATGGATTTTGGTTCAGCCAAAATCCAACCAACCAGGAAGATTCTTTTAGGACTCAAACTGTACTTCGATTGAGCAAGCAAGAAAATAAGGAGATGAAGAGGAAGAACAGCAACCAGATAGAGAGATTTTTAACATGATTCAGCCAAAATCAGCAACACCGGTCCCTACCTCCATAATAGCTTTGATTAGTCTAAGGAGAATTTTACAGAGTTTTAGTACATAGATTTTTTACATGCCTTACAGGGATCTCCTTCCTCTTATTTATAAAGGCTGAGGAGGTTACAATTATAATTACATAATTTGTATTTCTACTACATCAAAATAAATGTACAAGGTAGCCTAGACTATTGTAAAATGGCTTTTGCAGGCTACTGGCTGACTTTTGATGTTTACTTTCTACATGTGGGCCCTATATGCTACTTCCTATAGACTAGTCCCACGAACTAAGTCTGAAAAGATCACTTTTTCAGGTTTACCCTTGGTGAGCTCGTTGTTGAGCATGACGCTGTGTCCATGCACTAGATCATTACTGGCCTTCAGTCAATGAGGACGAACCTTGCAAGCTCACCTTTGGCAACGTGAGCTCGTGTATAATGAGTTTCTGGCAATGCAAGCTGGGACTTACTCCTTAGCGAGCTAGGGCTTCCACCTTATTCTGTTGCTCATGTAGTTGACGATCTAGTGAGCTTAGCTCTTTTCTCACTTGGACTGGTCTACCACCAGGCCTTTGCCAACCTATTTTGCAGAACTAGAAAATGCCTATAACAGCCTATAACAATAATAAAATTAGATTTAAATGCTTTGTACTTAAATAAAATATTTGAGATTGTGAAATGTAATTCAATTTGAGGTTTTAATGATCAACATTGGTTCATATTGTTTAGCATCCCTTTGTGGATTGATCATATTTTGTAAATAATTAAATTTTGAAATTTTTTGAATAATATTTTAAGGCTTGTTTTTAACATCCCAAGTCTCTTTTGGGAGACTTATGGGTTAATTTGAATAATTATCACCAAAGTGAAATTATTCATATTGATTTATAAGGGCTTCAAGCTATAAATATTTATGGGATTGATTTCTAATTATTTCACATAATAAAATCACCTACCTGGGGTTATTATATGTTTTAATTAGAAATGGGCTTATTGAAATAATTTCTAATTATTTCATACAATTGCCTACCCAAAAGAGGTTGTTGTGTGTTTTAAGGGCATCTATTATTTTTTGGCATACTTTATTATTATAAATTTATCTATCCAAAAGGATAAATTTTCAATTGTAAAGTATTATCTTAGTTAGTTTCATTATTAGAGGAGTTTTTACATGCTGCATTCTCTACCTAAAAGGGAGGATCTAGTGATGTTTTATATGCTCTAAAGTGAGTTATTATTATTAAAATTCCCTGAACTAATATATTGCATTCTTATTTTATTATTTATAGTCTTTTTTGCTATCAACAATAACATTACGACCATTGAATTTCTAATGGTACGAACTATAAAAAATGGAAGCAAGACATGGAGTCTGCTTTCGATATAGTAGACATTGATCTGGCTTTGGTGAGCAAGAACCACCAGTGCCTACTGTTGAAAATACTCCAGGCAAAAAGATTATTATGGCAAATGAGAAAGATCCAACACGCTTAGCCTCATTGCCATTAAGTGGTTTGTCCTTGGGCATATGTTGAGTGATTTACCAGAGATCAATAAGGCCAAGGAGTTCTTTGAAGCAATAGGGTAAAGGTATCATGTATCAGACGATGCCTAATGAAGGAACTGACGACCATGAGGTATGATAATGTTCATGGTTTCAAAAAATTTATTATGAAGATTATTCATTTCCAAACCAAACTACAAGCCATGAAAATTGATTTGTTTGATTTTTTCCTTACCCCACATGCCTTGAATTTTGTTGACGATTAAACTCGATCAACCTAAGTTTAGAACCCCAAACTGCAAATTGAATGTGAAAAGGGAAAGAGAGAGGGAGGAAAAACAAGGAGAAACCAGAAGTTTTTAATGTGGTTTAGCTAAAGTCAGCTTGAGCCCTATGTCCACAGCTTTTATTACTCTTTGTTAAGTGTTTTGTATCTAATGATTGATTGTGTCATGTACAATGATTTCATCCTCTCTTATAATGGTCGGGGGGTTACAGTTTGAATGTAAATCTATAATGATAAGTATCATGACTTGATTAGGATTACATAATAGATAAAGGTTAATGGCTATAACAGACTCCCATTAAAGTAGGAAACTGAACGAATTTCCTTGAACTGTTGGTTATGGATGCATGCTCTGATTTACGAGCCAAGCCTTTTTCTCAATGACCTGAGGTGGCTGCTTTGACCCGTGTTAACCAGTGACCTTAGTTCATATTTAACAACCTGATGTCTTAGTCTAACGACCTCAATCTTGGGTGAGCTAGGCTCTTATTAGCTGAGTCTATCCATTGGACTTTTACTAGTCCATTTATATAATTCCAAAAATATGCACAACAAATTCCTTACTCCAAAATTCAGTTAAATCAAAATAGCCTACAATACCTTAAGTGAACCCTGGAACATTAATGAGTTGCTCGCTAAATGTGTTGCTAAGGAAGAAAAACTAAAGAAAGAAAAGAATGAAATGACCCTTTTCACCCAAACAGAATCCTTTTCCAACAAGAACCCAACAAGTAAGAGAAAGAAACCTAAGTTTCATGCTTAAAAGAATAATCAACACAAGTCTTAGGAGGCCCAAAGGCATGGTAACAATAACAATGTTGCTAATAAACCACAATTGGTAGGTCTATCATCATAAGGGTCATAAAAGGAATAAGTGCTTTAGGTTCAAGGCTTGGCTAGAAAAGAAGAAGAGTAATGAAAAAGGTAAACCCTTAACCTTAGCTTGTTTTCATTCTAATTTAGTTAATATCTCGATAAATTTTTAGTGGTTTAATAATAGTTCCACAACACATATTGCTATTACTTTGCAAGTGAAAACCAAGTGAGAGAGAGTCCAAGATAGGAAATGATCTTGAAATAATAGTTGAATTTGTAGGAGAAGTCATTTTACATTTGGAGAACTCTATTGAAATTACTTTGAATAATTCTTTTTTATGTTCTTTCTTTCAAATGTAATTTGGTTTCAATTTCCCTTTTAGTTAAGCTTGGATTTAAATTTCTTTTTGGTAATGTAAAAGTTGATATTTTGTTAAATATTATGTCTATTAGTTCCATTGTTCTTGATAATGGTTTGTATATATTGCTTTTAGCTTCTAAGAGTCCTTATGCTTCCCAAAATATTGAAAATGTCATTTCAAAAAGACCTAAAACTAGGGAAAGATTATCAATGTTGTGGCTTAAGTGATTAGGACATATATCAAGGGAACATGTAGAGAGGTTAAATAGTGACAATATTCTTCCTTTTCTAGATTTTAATGATACATAAATATGTGCAGACTACATTAGGGCTAAGTTAACTATGACTACAAAGAAAAGTGCTACTCGTAGTTTTAACCTCTTAAACATAGTTCATATTGATATATCTAGATCATATTCTCCCATTATTTGTGTGTCACATTCATCGATGACTTTTCTTGATATAGGTGTCTTTATTTGATAAATCTAATCCTCTTAAGAAATTTAAAATTTTTAAAACTAAAGTTGAAAAACAATTGGGAAAGCCATCAGGATTGTGAGATCTAACCAAAAAGGTAAATATCATGACAACCATGATATGTATGGGTAGCACATGGGATGGATGTTTTTATAGGATAGTGGAATTGTTACATAATATATAATGCTTAGTAGTCTGGAGTAAAATGGCATTGCCAAAAGGTGTAAACACACTCTTAAAGACATGATGAGGAGTATGATGAGTGGATTCAATCTGCTAGAATTTCTTAAGGTTGAAGCCATTGAAACTTCTTTGTATATCCTTGACTAATTTCCTAGCAAGTTAGTACCTAAAACACCTTTTGAGCTTTGGATTAATAGGAAGGCTAGCCTAAATCACATCTAGGTTTGAGGTTGGCCTTCTAAGGCTAAGATTTATAATCCATCTAAGGAAAAAATTGATCCAAGACTAGTTCATTATTACTTCATTAGGTATCCAAATCACGTAAAAAGATGCAAGTTTTATTACCCTACTAGGGGTTCAAGCATAGTTCAATCTATTACTACAAAATTTCTTGAGCTTGGTGTAACTGATGTATTGTTGAGTTTAAGGCATATTAAAATGCACAAAGAGCCAGTCTCCATCACTATCCATCTGCCTTTACCCAGTCAGAGTATTGAATCCACACCCATTCACATTGAAACACAAAATGATCAACATCTTGAACCTCTTGCAATTGTTCCTGCTCAGAATCCTTAACTTGTACAATAGATCCTAATTAGTCGGTTAGTTAGACAAAGAAGAGCAACAATTTTTTATGATTATTATGTCTACCTTGGAAAGAATGAGCATAACATTAGGCAAGTCATTGATCTGACCTCATATAATTAAGTTATAAATAGAAAACATTATGGGTTGTAGATAAATGCCATGAAGGAAGAAATTCAATTTAGGATCAATAATGAAGTAAAGGAACTTATTAAACTTCCATAGAATTGCAGGTAATTGGCTGCAAATGGGTATACAAGACTAAGAAATAATCAAATGGCAAAATTGGATGCTTCAAAGAGAAATTTTAGCTAAAGGCTTCTCTCAAAGAGAGGAAATTGACTATATTGAGACCATCTCCCTAGTATCTTTTAAATACTCTTTCAGGACATCATGGACTTAGTAGCACACTTTGATTTAAAGCTTCACCATATGGAAATTAAAACAACCTTTATTAATGGTGAGCTCAAGGAAGAAGTTTACATGAAATAGTATAAAGGTTTTCACTTAAGTAAGAGTGAGCATATGTTGTGCAAACTACAAAATTTGATACATGGTTTAAAACAAGCATCTCAATAATGGTGTTTAAAGTTTGATGAATTGGTTACTTCCTTGGGTTTCACTAAAAATAAGGTCAATTAGCATATTTATCTCAAGATGAATGGGAGTAGATTCATTTCCCTTGTTATGTATGTTAGTGATATTATGTTAGCTAGCAACAGCTTGAAACTACTACATGACATCAAACAAATGTTCTCTAAGACTTTTGGCATGAAAGATCTTAGAAAGGCATTGTTTGTTTAAGGGATATACATTCACAGACAGAACTTGTAACTTGCTAGGTTTGTCTCAAAGAGCATACATCAATAGAATTCTTGAAAGATTCAAAATGAAGAACTATAAACTCAAGGGTGTTCTAATCATCAAAGGTGAAAGATTAGCGACAAGCACTACTCGACAAATGAGATAGAGAAAAAATCAATGTAAAACATTCCTTATGCAAGTGTAGTAGGAAGGTTGATGTAAGCTTAGGTTTGCACCATACCAGATTTGTCTTTTGTAGTTGGATTTTTAGCAGGTGTTTGTCCAACCCTAGAAGAGACACTCATTGATGTGCTTATGAAAATGTGATAAGGTACTGGCAAAAGACCAAGGATTATATGCTCGTTTTACAGGAAGATTGATAACCTAGAAGTAATTAGATATACAGATTTAGGTTTTGCTAGATGCTCTAACAATATGAAATCTACTTCAAGTTACATCTTCATGATGGGTGGGGGTGTTATACCTAAGAAAAGTGTTAAGCAAACCTTAGCAACTTCTTCCACCATACAAGCAAAGTTTATTGCTTACTACAGTCCATCTTTGCAAGCTATTTGTTTAGGAAACTTCATTTTATGACTACAAGTTGTTGATTCTATTATTAGACCACTAAAACTTTATTGTGTCAATAATGTCACAATATTCTTCACCGAAAATAATAAGAGTTCTAGTGGATCCAAGCATTTGGAGCTAAAGTACCTAATAGTCAAAGATCTTATGTATAAAAGGGACATAATATTAGATCATATTTAGACAGATGCTATGTTTGATGATACTTCAACTAAAGGAGTTAGGCTTGCAATTTTTTGGAAACATATTGAGAACATAGTTATTGTGGGTTCCTTTGATGTCTTTGGTTAATGGGAATCTCTTACTCATTTTATGACTTGATCTTATATAATCTTGATTTATGTATATATCCTTTTGTTATATCTTGACATGCTTATGTTTTGGTTTCATCAATATGCAGTTTATGTTTTCTTTATAGATGCATGCATTTTTTATTTATAATATACTGAATTGTTGTATTTTTATGAAGATTAAGACTAAACCTGCTCACAGGCTTTAAAGCCTGATGGGTTAAATTGGGCTTTACCCATTAATTAAAACTTTGGCCTAACTTTCAATTTTTTAAAACCCATTTCTTAATTATAGGACCGGCTTTAATGGGATTGGGCCAATACCGGGTTAAACCTAGGCCAAACGTTGGTTTGAAAAATAAAGTTGTCACTGCAGTGCAAGCTACGCAACTCACCCATTCTCTCATCGTTCTCTCTTTGGTCTTCATCGTTCTCTTCAGTCTTCATCATCTTCTTCTTGGAGCTACCAGCAGAAACCATCCCTGAGTAAGTTATTTCCTTTTTTTTTCTTATTCCCTTCATTGTGTTGGATTCATCCTTACTTGGGTAGCTCTGTTGTAATGATTCTATTGAAATGTAATAACTCTATTATAATGGAAATGTGTGTTAATAGTTCTGGCATTTTGAAGTTTCTATTTGAATTTTGGGTTTATTTCGATTTGAATTCTGCTTTTGGGAGTGAATTTTCTTGAGTTTGTCTTGGATTATTAGCATCTCTCTCTGTAGTGAACTTTGTTAACCCATTTGGTTTCCTGATTAGAATTCTTTGTTTCTCTTGATGATTGGGGTAAGATGAATCTTCTAAGTCCTCAATCATACTCAATAGCCATGTCATAAAGTCCTATCTACTGTAGAAACAAATTGAGTAAAATAAATATCTTAGATGCACTGTTCTACCTGCCTCCTCATGCCTATTGTCTACTATAATTCATAAATTAAACCAGTTTGTTAAGTATAATTCTTGAACTACTACTGGGCAAATTGAAACCTTTCATGACATCAGACAATCTATGAAATTTGGATCCATGTCCATTGTCTAACATTGTTGTGTGTCACCTCCACATGCTCTCATGCTTGGTACTCTTACTCATGCATCAAACAAATTAGCATCTTAGTTGTCACTCTTTCCTAACTTGTGTACATCCATAGCATCTTCCCTTGAACATTCCTCATCTCATCACACCCTTCCTTTGCTTATCATATAGATTCCCATCAATTTGCTTAATTGCCTTCCTTCACTATAAATGATAGATACTTATTTTGGTATTTGAAGCATCATTTTAAATTATGATGCATAACTATAATATTACATGTAATATTATTATTGAATTAAATTTTTAAGTTAGAATCTTATCTTGCAATAATCATATTTTCTCATATTTTTATATATTTATTTAAGTGATTGCAATTTAGAATCATAATTTAAAACTTATTCTCTTTCATCTCTTTTTATTATTTAATATTTGTTGAGTAAAGTATAAACTTAATTTTTTTATAATATTTAAACTGGTAAAATTAACTTCCTAGTAGCAAAGGAAATTCATCTACTGTAATTCATAAATTAAACTAGTTTGTTGGGTACAATTCTTGAACTGCTACTAGGCAAATTGGAACCTTACATGAGATTAGACAATCTATGAAAATTATAGCTATATGGGTAAATGAAGATCAAAGGACAGAAGGTTTAACAACTCTTGGATTCATTGGTTGTTCCATTTCTTCTTTAGACTCCTATTAAGATCTAATAACTTTTGAGTATATTCTTTTTTGCTTATTCATTCATATATCTTGGGATCGTGTGGATGTTTATCTTTCATAGCAATAATAATTAGTATATTGCTCTCTCTTTTTTGTTTCTTTGACTTGCTCTTTCCTCTTTCCATCTTTGCTAATCATTTTGAATTTCAAATCTTCCTTGCTCCCCTCTGTTCTCATCTTTGTTACTTATACTTCTCCAAAGTTGGGATTTCAAACATACAACATTGAAAAAGATTTGAGATTTATAGTATAATTAGTTTTGTTTTTTTATGGCAATTTTTTCGGTGTTTAGATGTTTGTGTTTTGTATTATCCTTTCATGGCTTCTACTTGTACTTTTGTTATCTCTTTTTCACACTTATAATATAATATTTTAATCTAACAAAATATATTCTTCCATGTTTTTAGTTTAAAGAGTTTTTATCTCACAAATTTAGCACAAAGCAAAATAAATATGGATTTGGATCATGAAGGAATAGCTTTGTATTCTTCAAGTGACCCTTTGCGACTTGCCTGAATAGTTAAGTTTCAATTTTTATCATTTTTAAAGTTTTGGATATGGATTGCATTTGCTTAATATTATCTGAAGTTTGAAAT